>PVIY010050993.1:0-15910 GCA_004026745.1 Myrmecophaga tridactyla
TTTTGCAGGTAGTTCTTTTTATAAAATATGGTCACCATCCCCTTTTACGTGAAAGTGTTTTTATCATTTGAGCACAGGGCACCTTTGTCCACTATAATTTAGAGAGCACATCTGTGATTGTTTTCCTAAGAAGATAGGATTGGGTACTCACTCAGAAAGAATAAAGCTTTTGCACGATAGAAGTAATATCAGCCTCAACACTTCACCTAAATAACCATTCATCCACTGACAGGAAAGAAGCATCTAGGCTTTTTGCAGATATTGATTTAACAATCTTAGGAGGATGGCTGCTAAAATCACTCCTACAGAGGGTCTTTATTAAGAATGGTTCCTATCAGATTACCATAGTGAGTTCCTGTTATAACTGACCTTCAGAATCAATTTCAACTGGTTTCAAAATCCTTTTTTTTTAATACATATATCTTTCTGTGGGATGAAATCAGAATTCCTACTGCTGCTTCTCTGTGCATTTTAATATAAAATGTTTTTAATTGCTTTTGAAAACGTTTAGAAAACAATTTTCTCCATACATTTTAGAAAACTGTGTTTGTATATTATTTTGTTTGCAAGAATTTTTCTATTTCATTATTCATCCATAGCAATATTATTAAATCAGTGCTATTTTATACATTGTCTTTCTGAATGTAGAGTTGATGATTCCATTCAATTTTGTCTAATACACTTTTCCAATAAGGTTACAATTATACGTAACCTGGTTTCTTTCACCCTGCCAGTTTTTTATTTCATAAATGCATATTTTCTTTAAATTTGTGGTGAGAAGAATGCATAATTTTTCACATGCCTTCTCTAAAGCACAAAACAGAACAAAGAATGCATCGTTCCTGACCATTTGGATCATACAGTTTACTGGAGAATTTAAAGTACAATTACAACTGTGCATATCACATAAAATCGTCCAGGCTATGTTACATGAAACAAGACAAATCAGCATAACAGAAAAGATTGTCAGGTTTTGCCCAGCATAAGAGAAGAGTGATCTGGGAAGAGCTTTGTATGTTGGACAAGGAACAGAAAAAGACTGAATGTGCCCTTTGGAACTGTCAAAAATAGAGGTCGAAACCCAAAGACCTAAAATAATGATAGGTCATTGCACAAAGAAGTGAGGAACCTGCCTCATCCACTTGGACCCTTACAGAACAGTGTGGTCCAATCAACATGGGAAAAACACAGGAATAACTGGAAGGTCAGGGCAAGATGTGGAGAACACCACAGACAGGGGCAGCAAACTGAGTCTCTAGGAACCTCTGCTCTCAGCCTGGCTCCGTTTTTACTCTCCATCCTTCCCACTCTTCCATTTAACATCTTCTACTGCATCATAGAAAGATTGCAAACAGGTGTTGTATTTATCCTATTCTTTTTGTGAGATATTCTTTTATTCTCTATGATCATTTTACTTCTGGGGTGTTCAAACTGCTTGATGTTTTGGCTTTGTGAAAAAATATCACTACTCTTTTTGGATAAATTGTTTTTGCTCTTTTATTAGAATTTCTGGGCATCAAGGGGATATATCCTGGTCCGAATGCCACCAGAACACAGGTAGGCTTCATTCAAAACAGTCTCTCAGGGAAGACGTGAGCTTGTATTCATTCTCAAATCCACTTCATCTTCTTCTTTCTCTGCTTTTAAAGAAGATCTTATTTTCTTTAAACACAGGGGAAAAATGACCAGATCAAAAAGAAACTGCTTGTATATATGTCGCTGTGGGATTTGCTGGATTCAATTCCATGTTTCCATTTCTAAGTATTTTCAGAATGTGTATCTGATGTTGTGTGTTCTCCTAGTATTCACTCAAGACCTACTCCCTGTGGATGGAAGTGAAAAGAGGATGGTGTTAGCTGGGCCAAAAACCTGGGGGTGCTGTGTGTGTGTGTGTGCACGTGCATGTGTCTATGTGTGTTCATTTCTTTGGTTGGGAGAGTCCACAACATACGGGAATCTAAGTTCATAAATTCTAATAGTTGTAGCATACAATACAGAGTTCAAAGGAAAACCTATATATGGAAATAAGAGTAATGCCATTAAATTCCATGGGATTTATTTGCAAACAAATTTATAAAGTTCAAGACTTGAGGCTGGACCACAGTGGCTCAGCAGGTTGAGTTCTTGCCTGCCATGCTGGAGACCCGGGTTCAATTCCCGGTGTCTGCCCATGCAAAAAAAAGAAAATAAACAAAAAAAGCTTTCAACATGTGGGGAAGGAAATCTCTGTGTTTTGAAGTTGCAGCAGCGAGGCTATCTTGTTTTTCAATGTTCTCTGACACCATCTCTCATCATTCTACCTCTTATAATTTCCATCCAAACTGGCTGCCTTGTTGACCTTGTACCACCTAAACACTGCCTTTCCTGAGGTCTTTTGCCCTGGACATGCCCTGTAAAGAGCACACTTCCCCAGATGTCATGGTGGGTCAAACCTTCTCATCTAAGAGGTTCAGATATCACCTCGTGTTGTGGTTTTGCCTGAGCATATTAAGATAAGTAGCCTGGTATACTCACCCTTCCTCCCCCCCCTTTTTACCTACTCTCTTTTATTTGAAGCACTTGTAAATAATATGGAATGTTATGATTATGTGTTTATTAGAATATATTATTTCTCTATGAGCAATTTGTAGGGAAATTTATTTTCACCCTGTATGCCCTTTGCTAGACATAGACTGGCATGAAGTGAGAACTCACTATGCATTCTTACAAGGAAAGAAAGGATTTCTTTTGAACACCTTAGAATTCATAAGGATTTGGGGAATTATCTGCAAATATACAGGAGTTCTTAGTCAGAGATTGCTCAGAGTATACCATTAAAAGTGACGACATTCATAAACAAAACCTAGGAATTAATTTCTTTTATGCAAATTGTAAATTATGGATAAACTAGAAATCACTGATTGCTTGAAAATTAGTCATGTTCTTTCCCTGTATCTAGAGAGTTATACAAATGGAACAAGGTAATGAAACACAAATTCTAGAATTTCATCTTCTGGGATTTTCAGAGGAACCAGAATCACAGTCCGTCCTCTTTGGACTCTTCCTGTCCATGTACCTGTTCACCATCTTTGGGAACCTGCTCATCATCTTGGCCACCATCACTGACTCCCACCTCCACACGCCCATGTATTTCTTCGTCTCCAACCTGTCTTTTATCGACATCTGTTTGTCCTCCACCACCGTCCCAAAGATGCTGGTGAACATCCAGACACACAGCAAAGTCATAACCTATGCAGGTTGCCTCAGCCAGATGTCCTTCTTCTTACTCTTTGAAGGATTGGATGACTTCCTCCTGGCCGTGATGGCCTATGACCACTTCGTGGCCATCTATCACCCATTGCACTACACAGTTATCATGACCCCCCGGCTCTGTGTCCTGCTGCTTCTGGTGTCCTGGGTCATTAGTGCCCTGCATTCCTTGTTAAAAAGCTCCATGTTGTCACAGCTCTCTTTCTGCACACTCTTGGAAATCCCCCACTTTTTCTGTGAACATAATCAGATGGTCCAATTCGCCTGTTCTGACACTTTCCTCAATGACATAGTGGTGTATTTAGCAGCTGGGTTGCTAGGTGGAGGACCATTCATTGGCATCGTTTTCTCCTATTCTAAGATTGTTTCCTCTGTGTGTGCAATCTCATCAGCTCTGGGGAAGTATAAAGCATTCTCCACCTGTGCATCCCACCTCATGGTTGTCTTCTTATTTTACTGTGCATGTATTGGTGTGTACATGAGTTCTTTTTCCATGCACAGTGTACACGCAAGTGCACAAGCCTCAGTGATTTACACGGTGTTCACTCCTATGCTGAACCCCTTCATCTACAGTCTGAGGAACAAAGAAATAAAGGGGGCTCTGAAAAGACTCCTTGGTCAAAAACTATAAACTGTACATTGCAGCTGGGGTTGAAGAAGTGCAGTGATTGTAGGGCTCAAATCCTCAGAGATCGTAATTATGATTCTTTGAAATTTGATGTTAAATATATCATTAAATATGCTGAAGTAAAGCTTCAATGAATATATGTATTATGAAAGGAGAGAATTGCTTTTTGATGATTTTCATCAACTCAAGAAGTGATAAATCTTGACTTCCATGGACAGCATAAGAATTGGGATGCAGGATTGGGTTGCATGTTCTGTCTTATTAATGACAAATACAGGTCTTTTCATTCCTGTAACCAAAATATCTGATCGTTATCTGAATGTTATCATAAGTATTGAAGGTTTCATTAGTACACAATCTATTTGCTGACCCTTTCATCCAACTTTTATAGCTTCAGTGTTCAAAATACCTCATATGGAAAGGATGATATGGGAAATTTGTGGAAGCTACAAAGACTGTGTCTTCACCCAGAGAAAGTGCTTTGACCATCTGAATGGACCTTGTTTAGAGACGCACCCCAGTCCTCGACATTGGAGGAAATTTATGTGAAGGAGTTATGGTCTTTTACATGGTTAGAACTATGGAAGGGAGATGAGTTCATGGAGGACAAATAACATGCTGAATTAATCTGTCTCAAATACTGATCTCTTGGAAACACACAATTGGGAGAAAAAAAAGTTCTATTCACACTACTTTCCCAAAAGGATATATATGATGGATCAGCTGTTGGAGTGACAAGAGGCAACCATGCCTAAAACACAGCTATAAGCAAGATGTACATATCCCTTCTGTGGCTGTCCCTCAGCTTATGCAACAGCAAGCTAAATGGGACATTGTTGTTTCTTTGGGGTGAACGATGCCTGACTCCTTCCTGATGTCTTTTCTGGGAACACAGCTTCGGTCTCATTCACCAGGCACCCAAGGAAGATTGAAACTTCCATCTAGAGACCTTCCTGTTGTAGACACCATTGAGGTTAGTCAGAGAACCAAGTACATGCTGAAGGAAGTTCCATGTTGAATGGAAGCTGAGAGCTTTTATCTGAGGAACTATGAGTGTTAATTGAGTCTTATCCAGGACTAGATTCTCCTTTCTTGCATTCCTGTGTGCTAATTAATTAATACATTTGGTAGTCATTATATTTTATAAAAGGAAGATTCCATTGAATTCAGCAATGCAGGGGTTCAGTGGTAATAATTAAGTAATGGGAATGGAAACTGAACTAGAATAATAAATATGATGGATAAAGTGAATCTAGAAAAAGGTGACGGTCTGTCCGAGTAGCTTGTACTCAAGGCACGCAGGAAAAATTGGGTGACAGGCTATGGAGGTATGTGCTTTGAAGGGAGGGCATTTCATTTTTATTTTCAAGAGAAGACACATTTGACAAATGTGTTTATTAGAGAGTCCCTGTTCAATGTATGTGTATATTATGTTGTAACATCAGTACATGCGACAAAGTTTATCACATTGGTTATTCGCATAAAATATGAAAAATTTTACTTGTTGGAAAAAGGTATACTCAACCCATTATCTGACAATCATTCCTTCATAAGTGAGGTTAAATATATGTTCACTTGTTATCCATTCACTTTCTCCGTTGGAAATTGTTCTGATTTTTATTTCTCCATGCTTAGCTCTGAGTGTTTTATACTATTTTTAAATTCTATTCTTTCAAAAAAAAACATAACTACAGGTTTTCCTGTAACTGAGGTGGAATGTTTCAACATCATAAACTTCACGTGGTTCAATCTATGAGTGTCATATGCTGTGTTTCTCCCATTTCTTTGCTAAATAAGAAGTTATTTCAGTTGAATTAATATATCACTTTTATGCACATTACCGCTTGTTTTCACATGCCCATTTCACTTGTGCTATTTCTTCTTCTTTTGGTTAGATCTCTTTCTAAAACTTGAATCAGGTTCTGCCACTATTTAGAAGAACACATCTTCAGAATGCGCTAATTTTCAGATTCACCCTATTCACAAATATGTCTGAATCCATATATGTTTCTCTGGGATGAAATCAGAATTCCTACCGCTGGTTCTCCATGCATTTTAATAGAAAATGTTTTTAATTGTTTTTGAAAACCTTTCAAAAACAATGTTCTCCGTGCATTTTCAAAAACTGTGTTTGTATATTATTTTGATTCAAAGACCTTTTCTATTTCATTATTAATCAATAGCAATATTATTAAATTATTCCTCGTTTACACCTTTTCTTTTTGAAAGTAGATTTAATGATTCCATTTAAATACAGTTTTCCAATAAGATCACGACAATATGTAACCTGGTTTCATTTGCCGCCCCCCCAGTTTTTTATTTCATAAATTCATAGTTTCTTTAAATTTGTTGTCTGAAAAAATGCATATTTTTTCACATGCCTTCCCTAAGACTCAAAAGACAACAAAGGATGCATCATTCCTGATCATTTGGATCATACAGTTTCCTGGAGAATTTAAAATACAATTACAACTGTGCATATCACATAAAATTCTCCTGGAAATGTTACATGAGACAAAACAAATCAGCACAGATTGTCTTGGTTTGCCCAGGATAACAGAAGTGTGATGTGGGAAGAGCTTTGCTTGTTGGATGAAGAACAGAAAAAGACTAAATGCCTTTCGAACTGTCATAAAATAGGTCAAAACCCAAAGCCCTAAAATAATGAAAGATCATTCATTGCACAAGGAAGTGAGGAAACTACCTCATCCACTTGGGCCCTTACAAAACAGTGTGGTCCTACGAACATGGGACAGACACATGGAAAACAGGAAGATCAGGGTTAGATGTGGAGACCACGACAAGCAGGGGCAGTAAGTTTTGTCTGTAGCAACCTTGGCTCCCTTCCTGTCTCTGTTTTTACTCTCCATCCTCACTGTTGCGTTCAACTCTACCCTTAAAGGACCTTTTGCCTGTAGGCAGGGATTTCTTTCTTTTAATTCATTTTATAAAACAAACAAACAAACAAATAAAACCCAACTATTCCTGTTGTTAGGGTAGTAGCTTCTCAGAATTTGACCATTTTTCAGAGTCAGACGTTCACCTAACCTTGTGATCTGTGATGCACATGCTCACACATGTACATGAAGTGAACAAAGATATCATGAGGCTATTCTGAATGCACCTGACTGTGTATGAGGCACTCTGACATTTCCTATGGTGCCTGTTTACGCTATGCTATAATTATTACAACACATACTATTGACCCTTTTATGGGATCTAAAATCAGACTAAACTAGACGTATGCCTTTCGTATTTATTTTAGCAATTATCTGCTTCTATCTTTTCACTCATCATTGGCTTTCTGAGAAATGACATCCTTTCATTCATTCTTATAATATATATTTCATCAACCTTTGCTATAGCTGGTCACCAACTCATCAGGTCTGGGTGGAAAAGTGTAGACTACTACAACATCCCAAGGACTGACCTCATCAAGGGAGAAAACACATGGTATTTAATAAAAACAGCACACGTATTCCTACCATCCATGTTAAGTGTGCAAATGAAGTCATGGGCTCCTCTGGAGGATGTAAGGCACTAGATTGTACAGGAGATGACTCTAGCTCACCCTGAATGTGCGTAGGATATTCTATAAGGACAGGAAAGAAAAACTGCAAGGGCCAGCATTGGAAAGATTCTAGGAAGAAGGAAGTGAAAATATAAAGTCACTGAATATGGAATCTATGGAGTTCTGGCAAAACAGCAAGTCACGTTCAGCATTAGAGATCAGAAGGGTGAAGGCAGGTGGTGGTGAGAGGGGATGATCGCAGGTTGGACTTAAGTGTCCAGCTTGTGTGTGAGGCTATGGAAGGTGGCATCACTGTCCAGCCAGAAGTCATCAGGGGCTGCAAGTCATGGAATGTGATCATCCATTTTATAATATGGATGATGCCTGGCTCTGTATGAATATCAACTCATTCTGTAATTGCTGGAAAAGTGGTGAGGAAATGGAAGGGAACCATGGAATTGGGGACACAAACTGTGGAAAGAATGAGACATTTGAGAACTAGAAGAAACTTCAGCCTAATTTCCTTACCAGTGATAACATTACTATGAGGATGGAATTACACGAAGCTTTTTACATAGTGTTGTGATGGCTCAACCTTCTCAGGATGATGGACACCATGTTCCCTTGTATGTTGGTGAAAGATTTAGAATATTTCACTTCCTATCAAAATTTATCAGAAAACACTTGGTGTATCCAATTTTCAAAACCAGAGTTGATCTGATTTAAAAATATTTACATTTAACATCTTCTCCTGCATCACAGAAAAGTAGCAAACAGGTGTTGTATTTATTCTATTTCCTTCTGTGAGGATAATCTTTTATTCCCTGTGTTCATTTTACTCTTGGGGTGTTCAATCTGCTTGATGTTTTGCTTTATGAAAACATATTACTACTCATTTTTGGATGAATTATTTTTGCTCTTTTATTAGTATTTCTGGGCATCAAGGGGATATAGTCTGCTCGGAATGCCACCAGAACCCAGGCAGCTTCATTTAAAGCAGTCTCTCAGGGTAGACCTGAGATTATACTTATTCTTGAATCCACTTCATCTTCCTCTCTCTCTGCTTTTAGAGAAGATATTCTTTTCTTGAAACAGAACAGAAAAATGACCAGATGAATATTAAACTGCTTGTTTACTTATCCCTGTGGGATTTGCTGTATTCAATTCCATGTTTATGTTTCTAAGTATAGCAGAATACTTATCTTATGCTGTGTGTTCTCATAGGATTCATTCCAGACCTTCTCCTGGATGGTGGTGATAGGAGGATGGTATTAGCCAGGCCAGGAACCCGGGAGTGCTGTGTGTGTGTGTGTGTGTGTGTGTGTGTGTGTGTGTGTGTGTATGTGTGCGTGTGTCTGCATTTCTTTGGAGGTGGCATTCCACAACATATGGGCATCTGAGCTCATAAGTTTTAATAGCTGTAGCATATAATTCAGAGTCCAAAGGGAAACCTCTATGTGGAAATAAGAGTGATGCCATTAAATTCCAAGGAATATAACTGCAACTAAGTTATACTGCGATGTATCAAGGACAGTGCATCTAATTATGAATAGTATTCAGCTTCCAATATCAGAAAATCCAAGCAAAATAGTTGCATAAAGAAATTTGGGTTTATTTATGCACACATTCCAGGTCCAGGATTAGGAGGTCCAGGGATGGTGCAGCAGCCCAGGAAAGTTGTTAGGGACTCCTAACGTCCCCTTTAATTTTTGAGTAGCTGCTGCACGTTGGAACATTGAAGCCTCATCCTACTCAGGAAGACTGGAATTCAAAGATGCAGAACAAAGGGATGAGCAAGGTGAGACTTTAAAAAATTCATTTTTCTACTATAATATATATATGAAAATGTGTCATATCATGAGCTCAATGAATTCCAGGAACTGGACATAGTTCATTGAGCCAGATCACAAACCGAGAATCAGAATATGACCAGTCCCAATGGATATCTATTGTGCAAAGTGATTTAGACACAAAATGGGACATTATTCAGCAGCAAAAAGGATTAAGCTTTTGATAGATGTTACAACATGGGTGAACATTGAATACATCATTTTGAAAGAATAAGTCAGACAGAAAATACGCAGATATTATGCTCTCACTTATATGAAATCCACAGAGCTGGAGGGTGGATTATATCACTAGGGATCAAGGTGAGGAGGTGATATGGCTTCCTGTGCAGAGTTTCTGTTGGAGGTGAAGAAACAGGTCAGGCAAATGATGTTGATTGTAGCAATGTGTTGTGAATATACACATCGCTAGTGAAATGAACAATGTGATTATGATTAAAATGCAAATTTTAAATGGTAAAGCTTTAAAACTTATATAAAGTTTTAAATTTCTACTTTAGTGTTAAATTTATACAAATATTTATGGAAATATTAACGTAATACTTTGAGCACCACACAAGGATGTATGGGGAAAGAAATTGAGATAATCCATACTAGTTGTAAGCTCAAGTAATGGAATGAAAAAATGTCTAAATGTGTCCTAAAAGAAGGAAGTATTTTATAAATTGGTCTAAAATGACAGGTGGTAGTTTTTGTTACAAGCATGACCTTCATAATTGTTTTGGCAAGGCTTCATCAATCCAAGGGTGTGGGACCCATGGTTTTACATAAATGAATACAGTCTCAACTTCATTGAAGAAGAGAAAGCCAATTTTGACCACAAGGGCTGTATCTTCTCCCCATGTCTGCACTTTGGAGATCTGAGGACCTCGTCCAGGTAGGCACCTCAGCTGTAACTTTGGAAGAAACTGTAAGTCACTGGATGGGGTGAATTGTTGGAGGTGAGATCTATGGAAGGCAGGAGTGTCCATGGAGGAGAAATAACAAAAAAGGGATTCCCTTGACTCCTACCTGGGCTATTGGGAAAGAGAATCAGTAGGAAAATTTTCCTTTCTGTCCAGCCCAGAGTCCCACAGCACAGAAGTAACAAAGAAATGTGCTAATGAGCAGCTAGAGGAGAGCTGTAAAGATCTTGTCTGCTGCTGTCTCTCATCCTGTGAATCCCTGGGCTGGACGGGACATGCTTGTTTCCTTTGGAGACGCAGCCCTGGTGAGGGGATGGATGCCAGACTCCTCCCTGATGCCTTGCTGGAGAATGACCTTCACTCCCATCGCCACCACCCAAGAAGGAATTTGTACTTCTGCACAGAAACCTTCTTCCCAAAGAGAGCATGCTGGTGAGTTTGAAAGTCAGCAGATTTTTCAGGAGAAGATCCAGGAGATGGAAGCCAAGAGCTTATCCCTGAGGTCACCTGAGAGCTGGTTCATTCCAGCCCAGAGCTGAGAGGACATTGTTCTTATTTTCTGCTAGTTTAATATTGAATGCATTTATTTGTCATGTGAAAAAGATGTCCATTGGACTCAGCAATGCAGGAATTCCTGTTGACAGTTAGTGATAGAAATGGAAGTACAATTAGCCGATGGAATGAGAGGAAGAAAGTGGCTGTAGAAAAAGCAGAATATCTGTCCATGGGGCTTTGTACTAAATGGGAGCAGGGAAAAATTGGCATTAGAAAGGATGAATGGGTGGTGAAATGAAGGCTTTTTCTTCAGAGAAATGTATTTGAGAATGTTTCTGTATGGAAGGCAGAGCTCCTGTAGATTTTAAGGAAGTAGATTTTACCCTGCAAAGCATTTTATGAGATAAATGCTCCCACATTGGGTATCACATGAGAAAAGGTAATTTTCATTCAATATCTTTAAGTTAGTATATTACAAGTTTTACTTGGAATTTATTCCCTTATTGAAAAAATTAAATTAATGTGACTTTATGAGCCATTTCAGCTAATTGTTTCTTCAAGTCTTGCTCTGTATACTGGCATCTGATTGCTTTGATTGTTTTGATTGAAATCTTTCCAATGCAGAAAGAACTGTCAGTCTCTTTTCTCATCTTTTTTTTTCTTTTTAATTTCTAAGCTGGTTGCCTTTTAGTTCTCTTCTTAATGTGTAGATGTATTTAGGGACATGGTATGAAAGCTTGTAATTTTTTTGTGAAATATGTACATTTTTGACATGAAATCCATCTATCAGTGTTATGTATTATGTTTCTCATGATGCCATTTAAATTTAGAAATTCTTCTTCCTTTGACTTAATAATAGTTAGTATTTTATATGCATTTTCCATTGGTTTTGCATCTCTCTTTTCCTTATTACACCTTCTGTCTTTTGCAGCTAGTTCTTTTTATAAAATACGGTCACCATCCCCTTTTACGTGAATGTGTTTTTATCATTTGAACACAGGGCACCTCTGTCCTCTATAATCTAGAGGGCACATCTGTGATTGTTTTCCTAAGGAGATAGAACTGGGTACTCATTCAGAAAGAATAAGGCTTTTGCACGATAGAAGTAATATCAGCCTCAACTCATCACCTGAATAACCATTCATCCACTGACAGGAAGGAAGCATCTAGGCATTTTGCAGATATTGATTTAACCTTCTTAGGAGGATGGCTGCTCAAATCACCCCTACAGAGGGACTTTATTAAGAATGGTTCCTATCAGATTTCCATAGTAAATGTCTGTTACATCTGACCTTCAAAATCAATTTCGCCTGGTTTCAAAGTCCTTTTTTATTTGAATCCATATATCTTTCTGTGGGATGAAATCAGAATTCCTACTGCTGCTTCTCCATGCATTTTAATATAAAATGTTTTTAATTGCTTTTGAAAACGTTTAGAAAAAAATTTCTCCATACATTTTAGAAAACTGTGTTTGTATATTATTTTGTTTTCAAGAACTTTTCTATTTCATTATTAATCAACAGCACTATTTTTAAATTAGTGCTATATTACATCTTGTCTTTCTGAATGTAGAGATAGTGATTCCATTCCATTTTTCTAATACATTTTTCCAGTAAGTTTACGATTATACATAACCTGGTTTCATTCACCGTGCCAATTTTTTATTTCATAAATGCATACTTTCTTTAAATTTGTGGTGAGAAGAATGCATAAGTTTTCACATGCCTTCTCTAAAGCACAGAACAGAACAAAGGAAGCATCGTTCCTGATCATTCGGATCAGACAGTTTACTGGAGAATTTAAAGTACAATTACAACTGTGCATATCACATAAAATCCTCCAGGAAATGTTACATAAAACGAGACAAATCAGTGTAACAGCACAGATTGTCGTGGTTTTCCCAGGATAACAGAAGGGAGGGTGACCTGGGAAGAGCTTTGTGTGTTGGACGAGGAACAGAAAAAGACTAAATGTCCCCTTTGGAACTGTCAAAAATAGAGGTCAAGCCCCAAAGCCCTAAAATAATGAAAGATCATTGCAGAAGGAAGTGAGGAACCTGCCTCATCCATTTGGGTCCTTACAAAACAGTGTGGTCCAGCCAACATGGGACAGACAAAGGGAAAACAGGAAGGTCAGGGCGAGATGTGGAGACCACGACAGTCAGGAGAAGCAAACCGAGTCTGTAGGAACCTCAGCTCCCAGCCTGCCTCCGTTTTACTCTCCATCCTTCTCACCATTCCATTTAACACCTTCTACTGCATCACAGAAAGATTGCAAACAGGTGTTGTATTTATCCTATATCTTTTTGTGAGATATTCTTTTATTCCCTGTGATCATTTTAGTTCTGGGGTGTTCAAACTGCTTGATGTTTTGGTTTTGTGAAAAAATATCACTACTCTTTTTTGCATAAATGGTTTTTGCTCTTTTATTTGAATTTCTGGGCATCAAGGGGTTATATCCTGGTCAGAATGCCACCAGAACCCAGGTAGGCTTCATTCAAAACAGTCTCTCAAGGAAGACCTGAGCTTATATGCATTCTCGAATCCACTTCATCTTCCACTTTCTCAGCTTTTAGAGCAGATTTTATTTTCTTTAAACACAGGGGTAAAATGACCAGATCAAAATGAAACTGCTTGTTTAATTGTCCCTGTGGGATTTTCTGGATCAAATTCCAGGTTTCCATTTCTAAGTACTTTCAGAATACGTATCTGATGTTGTGTGTTCTCATAGTATTCACTCCAGACCTGCTCTCTGTGGATGGCAGTGGAAATAGGATGGTGTTAGCCAGGCCAGGAACCTGAGAGTGTTGTGTGTGTGTACGTGTGTGTGTGTGTCCATTACTTTGGTTGGGAGAGTCCACAACATACGGGTATCTAAGTTCATAAATTCTAATAGTTGTAGCATATAATACAGAGTCCAAAGGCAAACCTATATATGGAAATAAGAGTGATGCCATTAAATTCCAAGGGATGCTCTTGCAAATAAATTTATAAAGTGCAAAATTTGAGGGTGGGCCATGGTGGCTCAGCAGGTTGAGTTCTCACCTGCCATGCCAGATACCCAGGCTCAATTGCTGGTGCTGGCCCATGCAAAGAAAACAAAAAACTTGCAACATGTCCAGAAGGAAATTGCTGTGTTTTGAAGTTGCAGCGGCGAGGCTACCTTGTTTTTCAATGTTCTCTGACACCATCTCTCATCATTGTACCTCTTATCATTTCCCTACCAAACTGTCTGCCTTGTTGACCTTGTACCACCTAAACACTGCCTTCCCTTAGGTCTTTTGCTCTGGACATGCCCTGTGAAGGGCATGCACTTCCCCAGATATCCTGCTGGGTCAAGCCTTCTCTTCTAAAAGTTCTCTGTTCAGTCATCACCTAGTGTTGTGGTTTTGCTTGAGCATAGTAAGAGAAGTAGCCTGGCATGTTCACTCTTTCTCTCCCCCCCCCTTTTTACCTACTCTCTTATATTTGAAGCACTTGTAAATAATATGGAATGTTATGATTATGTGTTTATTAGTATACATTATTTCTCCATGATTAAATTGTAGGGAATTTTATTTTCACACTGTATCCCCTTTGCTTGACAGAAACTGTGTAAAGTGAGAACTCACTATGCATTCCTACAAGAAAAGAAAGGATTTCTCTTGAACATATTGGAATTCATAAGGGTTTGGGGAATTATCTGAAAGTGTGACAGGAATTACTAGTTAGAAATCCCTCAGAGGATTCCATAAAAGGGATGATATTCATAAACAAAACGTGGGAATTAATTTCTTGTGTGCAAATTGTAAATTATGGATAAGCTAGAAATCACTGATTGCTTGAAAATTAGTCATGTTCTTTCTCTGTATCTAGAGATTTTCACAAATGAAATGAGGTAATGAAACACGAATTCTAGAATTTCATCTTCTGGGATTTTCAGAGGAACCAGAATCACAGTCCTTCCTCTTTGGTCTCTTCCTGTCCATGTATCTGGTCACCGTCTTTGGGAACCTTCTCATCATCCTAGCCACCATCACCAACTCCCACCTCCACATGCCCATGTACTTCTTCCTCTCCATCCTGTCCTTTATTGACATCTGATTATCCACCACTGTCCCAAAGATGCTGGTGAACATCCAGACACACAGCAAAGTCATAACCTATGCAGGCTGCTTCACCCAGATGTACTTCTTCATGCTCATTGAAGGGTTGGATTACTTCCTCCTGACAGTGATGGCCTATGACCACTTCGTGGCCTTCTGTCACCCCCCTGCACTACATGGTCATCTGTGTCCTTCTAGTTCTGGCGTCCTGTGTCACTAGTGCCCTGCATTCACTGTTACAAAGCTCCATGGTGTTGCAGCTCTCTTTCTGTACAGACTTGGAGATCCCCCACTTTTTAGGTGAACTTAATCAGATGGTCCAATTCGCCTGTTCTGACACCTTCCTCAATGACATAGTGGTGTATTTAGCAGCTGGGTTGCTAGGTGGAGGACCATTCATTGGCATCGTTTTCTCTTATTCTAAGATTGTTTCCTCCATATGTGCAATCTCATCAGCTCTCGGGAAATATAAAGCATTCTCCACCTGTGCATCCCACCTCATGGTTGTCTCCTTATTTTATTGTACAAGTATTGGTCTGTACATGAGTTCTTTATCCATGCATAGTCTACACACAAGTACACAAACCTCAGTGATGTAAACGGTGGTCACACCCGTGCTGAACCCCTTCATCTACAGTCTGAGGAACAAGGAAATAAAGGGGGCTCTGAAAAGACTCCTTAGTCAAATACTATAAGATGATCATTGCATCTGGGGTTGAACAAGTGCAGGGATTGTAGGGCTCAAATCCTCAGATACAGACATTATGATTCTTTGAAATATCATGGAAGCTAAATACATCATTAAATATGTTGAAGTAAAACTTTAATGAATGCATGCTATTACAAAAGGAGAGAATCATTTCTTGATGATTTTCATCATCTCAAGAAGTAATAAATCTTGACTTCCATGTGCAATATAAGAATTGGGATGGATCCAAACGACCGCATTCTCGCACTCGCCGGATCTGTGAGTTCCCCAAAGCCGCGGCGGCCGGCGGCCGGCGCCCCTCCCCCATAGGCGGATTCACGGAGAGAAAGGAAACAGTAGCAGGGATTGAGTCCAACCAAGTGCCAATTGCGGCATTAATAAACAAATTCTGATTACGAAAAATAGCCCCCAGCTCACGCGAAATCGGGCAAGTCAGAAGTCGCTTAGTGGGCTAACCGGAAAAGCGGAAAGGGGACAAAACG
>PVIY010050994.1:0-15884 GCA_004026745.1 Myrmecophaga tridactyla
AATGCCAGATTTGGGGGAAGGGAGGTTTGACTTACCTCTTAATGGGAAGAGTATCAAAGAAGTTGTGGCCATGATTTAAAACTGTCATGATACCTCTTCTATCTCTTTTTAAAAAAACAGATTTAAAAATAATTCACATGCCATAAAATTCACCTTTTTACAGTCCACAATTCAGTGGTTTATAGTATACTCAGAGTTTTGCAACCATTGCCACTGTAACAGGTTTTGTGTTTTTTTCTGAGACATTGTGGATTTACAGAACAATCATGCATAAAATATAGGATTCTCATATACAACCCCACCACCAACACCTTGCATTGGTATGGAACATTTGTCATAATTGATGATAGCACATTTTTATAAATGTACTATTAATTAAAGTTCATGGCTTAACTTAGAGTTCACTGTTTGTGTAGTGCAGTTCCATGGATTCTTTAAAAAATTTTTTTCTGTCACCATATATACAATCTAACGTTTCCCCTTTTAATCATATTCAGATGTATATTTCATTAATTGTGTTTACAATGCTCTGCTTCCATCACCACCAACCATTACCAAAACATTTCATTCATTCCAAACAGGAATCCTATACCATACAAACCTTAACTTCCCATTCCCTATCCCCACCCTATCTCCTAATAAATCTATATTCTAGGTTTTGACTGTTTATTCTAATTGTTTCAAATCTGTGAGATCATTTGACCAGCCCATGCAAAAACAAAAAAAACAAAAAAACCCGTGAGATCATACAAATCTGTTTTTTTGTATCAGACTATATCACTCAACATGTTGTCACATGTACCACAACTTCATTTATTTTTATGGCTGATATTCCATTTTATATATATACCACATTATTCATTCATCGGTTGTACATTTGGGTTGCTTCCATCTTTTGGCAATTGTGAATAATGACATTCAAACATTGGTGTGCAAATATGTGTCTGAGTCCCAGTTTCCAATTTTTGGGGGATATACCTAGTAGTGGGATTTCCAGGCCATATGGTAGTTCCATACTTAGCTTTCTGAGGAATTATTAAACTGCCTTCCACAGTGGCTACACTGTTTTATGTTGCCACCAGCAAGAAGTGAGCATTCCAATTTCTCTACATTCGCTTCAACATTTGTTTTTTATGATAGTTAGGTTCTAGTGTCAGCTTGGCCAGGTGATGATTCCCTGTTGTTCTGTTGCTATGGCCTTAAATCATCCGTATGTGAAATTCATCTATGGCTGATTACATTTGTTATTGGCTAAGGGGAGTGCCTTCCACAATGAGTAAGGTTTAATTTAATTATCTGGAGGCTTAAAAGAGAGAGGTCAGAAGAGAGCACTCACAGCTCAGCATACCTCATCTCAGTACTCACAGCTCAGTCCAGATGTTTGGAGCTGTGGAAAGGAATTGCCCCAGGGAAAGCCATTGGAACCCAGAAGCTGGGAGAGAAGGCCAGGATTAATCACCATGTGCCTTCCCATGTGATAGACTCATGTGATATAACTCAGATGAAAGCTAGCTGCCTTCCTATGAAGAGCCATAAATTTGTAACTAAATAAATCCCCTTATTAAAAGCGGATCCATCTGGGCGGCTGCTGTGGCTGAGCAGGCAGAGCTCCGACCTGCCGTGCTGGAGGTCTGGAGTTCGATCCCTGGTGCCTCCTGCCCATATGCAAATTAAAAAAACAAAAAGCGGATCCATCTCTGGTATGTTGCTTTCTGGCAGCTTTAGCAAACTAAAACAATGTCCAAAAACTTAGATTTATTAAAAAGGATTTGCATTTCACACCTGTAGGAAGTAGGAAGTGGAGTTACATACCAAACAGTACAATACAGTAATATTGGCGTTTATAATTACTGAATGGTACTTGCTGGTTTGTCACCACAAGCTATAAGACAGAGATATTCTTGAGCTTCAGTCTTCCTATCAGGAAGGTCTGCCTAAGGCGAACGTAGTGTGCAGGGTTTTTCCTGTTCTGGGCTTCTGTCTTGTCCTGGGCTTTTTTTGGAGTGAGTTGTTTTGCTGTTCCCCTGTTTACAGGAGTTTGGTTGTCCCCTCTGTTTCCCAGGAAACAGAGCTCTCTCTCTTGGGTATTTGATGCCGCACACTTGTATCCTAGACTCTCTGACTCTATAGTTTTTTACACGTCTTTTGTTGTCTCAAACTGCTTTTTGCCTGCAGCACAAATTCTAGGAGGAGAGTCATCCTGTAGAGGACTTTCCAAGGTCAGTCTTTCCCAGCCAATACAGGGCCAGGGACCCATGAAGATGGCACAGATCATCTCCAAAGTGCCCTGGGGAGGGGGTTAGGAAGGGCTCCAAAAGATTTTCTGACAGATCCCCAAAGCTGAGCTTTCCTGAACTGCCCAGTAAATGTAGCCCTTCAGCTAACTGTCCCCCATGGCCCCGAGGAAGCACTAGATCTTTAAATCTCCACTGTCTCTGTCCCTGTCTGGGAAGGGTTGAAACAATAGCTACCATTTTCTTTGTTGGAGTGGTGTTGAACGATAGCTAGCCCTCAGGGCTGGGACAGAGTGATCCAAATTTGCTAATCAAAAGTCTTGATTAGTGATTAGCAATGCCCACCCTTGTTCTTGGAGAAGATGATTTTTATTTCCGGTCACTAGCAGCTAATCAGGGGACTGGACCCCCATGACAGCCTGCCAGGAGAGCCAGGGATGGGTGCCAGTAGTTGCTACATAGAGAGAGCAATTTACAATTTTTTACTGTAATTTGTCTCTTCCTCCCGCTCTTCCTGGATGCTGTTCACTGTTTATCTGGCGTCTGGATTTTCAAATAGTTGTTTCGGACAGTTCCTGCCTGTTTAATAGTTGTTCTATTGGGAGGACTGAGTCCTGGAGCTCCCTTCTCTGTCACCTTCCCTAGAAGTCTCCCTCTTCTCTTTTACATCATGCTGCAATCTAGATGAATTCTTTTGTATAATCTTCCAATTCAGTCATTCTTTCTTTGACTATGACCAGTCTAGAGCTTATATCATTATTGATTTTTTTTTTTACTTCAGTATCTCCATTTTTCTATTTAGTTATTTTTCATATCATCCTTTCTTTATTCTAAGCTTTGGTTCTTTTTATATAGGTTACTTCTTTATCTCTTTGAGAATCTTCAACATACTCATTTTAAAGTCATTTTAAGATTGCTTTCCAATTTCCAATCTAGGTTTCTATTCCAGTGGGAATTAATCATATCCAGGCAATAGAAGATTTTTATAACATGTTATATCTATCTATCTATCTATCTATCTGCATATATAAAAGCCCTCCACCCAACAAATAGAGAATGCATATTCTTTTCAAACATATATCAAACATTAACAGAATTTGATCACATACTAGGCCAGATATTTCAAAGAATCACTGTAATACAGACCTCATTCTCTGGAATCAATTTCCATTTATTTGAAAACTCAAAAAAGCTCTCAAATAACTCATAAAGAATAATGGCATAAGGTAGCTAGGAGACCAGTAGCTGTGGTCAGAAAGAGAAAGGTTTGAGTTCAAGATCTGTGAGGTTTGATGAGCTCCAGCTGAGTTTAGGGTCCTGGGTGTGGTCACGAGACTGGGAGGCAGGAGTGAAATGGAAGTGGAAAGCAACTGGAGATGAGTCCGTGAGCTGAGTGGCAGCACAGTGGGTTTGTGGTTTCCCTCCTTTTCTCCTGATTTATATCAGCGATTTATTAAGGACATGTTTTTCTTTTATTTAACCAAGGGGAATCATGGATTGGTTGGTGATGAAAGTATTCTGTTTAGTGTTCAGTATTTTATTAATATATCCACAGAGTTACAGAAATAATAAAATCTTGAAAGTAGATCTTTAAGAGGTTATATTCCCCCCCCCCATTTCCAAAAATTCCAAGGCTTGAATTCTATATATGTAATGACTTATTGGTATAAAGAGGTTTAAGTTGTCTATATAACCTATTTAAATCTCAAATCAGTGTAGACTTGAAGTCAATTTATTATTATTTTAATTCAATACTTACCTAACTTAGATGAAAGTCCCTGAGTTCACTAAATAAAAGAGAAAAATCTATCTCCCAATACCAATGGAAAAGGTAGGGTTAATGTCCTTTATACTTATCCTGAGTTGTCACTTCTCTAACTGTCTTTGATTCTCATGTTGTAAAAATATATACAATTTTTCACCCATTCAATTGTCAAAGATCCAAATGTTTGATAAAATACTGGTTTGATAAAGGCTTAAGGAAGAAGCCATTTATGTATATATTTTTTCAAGTAATACATTTTTAATTGTACAGACTAATTTTACCACAAAGACCATAAAACATAATAATGGTCTTAGAGAAGAAGAAAGTACAAGTGAGGCAGAGAATCACCAGTGAACAACCATCCATATCACCAATCAGCAGTGTTTTAGGAAATTGTTAACCAAAGGTACCCAGTGAGGTCTTGGGTATTAGGTTGGTGATTTGACCTGGTTTTAGAAATTCTATCAAATTTTGAATACCTAGTATTTGAATCCTTGTCTTATATATGAAGACATTTTTTAATTAATTTATTTATTTATTTAAAAAATTAAGAACAAACAAAAACATTAACATATCATTCCGTTCTACATATATAATCAGTAATTCTTAATATCATCACATAGTTGCATATTCATCATTTCTTAGAACATTTGCATCAGGTCAGAAAAAGAAATAAAAAGACAACAGAAAAAGAAATAAAATGATAACAGAGGGAAAAAAAAAGATTATACATACCATACCCCTTACCCCTCGCTTTCATTTATCACTAGCATTTCAAACTAAATTTATTTTAACATTTGTTCCCCCTATTATTTATTTTTGTTCCATATGTTCTACTCGTCTGTTGACAAGGTAGATAAAAGGAGCATCAGACACAAGTGTGATTCACAATCACACAGTCACACTGTGAAAGCTATATCATTATTCAATCATCCTCAAGAAACATGGCTACTGGAACACAGCTCTACATTTTCAGGCAGTTCCCTCCAGCCTCTCCATTACATCTTGGTTAATAAGGTGATATCTACTTAATGCATAAGAATAACCTCCAGGATAACCTCTCGACTCTGTTTGGAATCTCTCAGCCATTGACACTTTGTCTCATTTCACCCTTCCCCCTTTTGGTCCTGAAGGTTTTCTCAATCCCTTGATGCTGAATCTCAGCTCATTCTGGGATTTCTGTCCCACGTTGCCAGGAAGATCCACACCCCTGGGAGTCATGTCCCACGTAGACAGGGGAAGGGTGGTGAGTTTGCTTGCTGTGTTGGCTGGAGAGAGAGGCCACATTTGAGCAACAGAAGAGATTCTCCTGGGGGTGACTCTTAGCCATTTATATTTGATGTGTGTGTAAGAAATGACAAGAAATTTGGAAATAACTTTCAAAAGTAAAAATGCAGAGCCTGCCCATGCAAAAAAAAAGTAAAAATGAATATACCCATTGACATAGAACTTCCATTTCTAAGTGTTTACTTATTTATTGTTATTTATTCTTTATTTAATAATCTTTATTAAGATTGGCAATAACCTATATTAAATCTCAGTAGAATGCCTAAGTACAATGGCATAGGCATTCAATAAACACCATGCAGCTATTAAAATAACAAGACTATATATATATATTATATATTGATAAGTGAAAAATAAAGATAGAGAACAGTGTGCATATTATGCTACCATTGGTATGAAAAAAAGAGAATATGTATATGTTTGTAAATACATAGAAAATGCTTGGAAGGGTACTTAAAAGTTGGTAATAGTGGTTCCCTCTTGGAAGGATAGCAGGATATAGCTGAGGGACAGAGGAGGGAGAGAAACAAATTTTTCATTATATGCAATTTGGTACCTTCTGCATTTTGTATCATGTGAATGTGTTACCTATTCAAAAATTAAAACAAATTAAAAACAAGTTACCTATAGCCAAGGAGAGATAGCCATTTATTTATTCATTAACTGTAAATATTCCCCCCCTCCCCACGTATATATTACTTAGGAAACACATCGCCAGCAATTCTGGGGTTACTGGAAAGAAATATACCACATGCTAGAGTATAGCTCCTTCAATCTATAGGACTTAATCTACCTCTTTATGTAAAGAAAACTTCTCAAGGGGGTTGCGCTATGGATTATCAGAAACCCATCTAGGGCACGTGTGGTGGTTCAGTGGTAGAATGTTTGTCTGCCATGCAGGAGATCCAGGTTCCATTCCCTGCCGTCGAACCAAAAAAAAAAAACCACACTCCCCCTCAAAAAAACAGCAACAAAAAAACCACCTAACCCAAAACATTTCCTCCTATTAACTTGTCCCAGTTCTAGAAACCCCTAACATAAGCTTCATTTTTTTAGGATAAAAGCAGTACATTTCCAGGAATCTCGTTATGCTGCAGATAGGTAACCCAGCTAACCTGGCAATATTAGGATGGGATTATTTATAGGTTCCCTAGCAGAAAGCAGTTCCTCAAGGAAAAAAGTTGATTTTGGTGGGAGGAAATTCCAAAAAAGTCTGATGCATCTAACTCTGCAAAGGGAAGTTTGACATCCTGAAGAGTTGCCACATTGAGAGTTCCTAAACAGTGGCAGGCATTGTGAAGGTACTAAGCATTTAGGAATAATGGAGAAGAGGATGAACTCGACCCATTCCATCGTGCTCATGATGCAAGTCATACTAAAGTGAAGCCCTAGATTCAAATTGCAGGAAGGTAAAAAAGTCACAGAAATTGGACATAGGTTGAAAATAGGCACCTGCTCCTCAGTATTTTTTTTTGGCTGTTAATAGTAATTTGATGTTATAAAATGGTTTCATACATATCATCTACCCTGATATTAATCAATGTGTGTTCTGAATAATACTGGTCTCTTCTGTGCTAATTAAGACCTAAATTGCTAAATAAGAGCTACATTGCTAAAATAAGGTGTTCCATGGTCAAATGTGTCTGGGCAACAATATGAGCAGGGTTTTTCTCTTGGTGGGACTTCTCAGGGACTTTACAATGCAAGTGTGTATTCCCCAAAGGAAAAAAAATTATGCAATGTACCCAAAATCATCTTCCCATAGATCCTTTGTTTCAAATCACAATATATCATATGGACGAATGTTCTGTAGGACACTTGGGAATTACTGATGTTTTCCACTCTTACCCTGGCTTCCAGCTGTTAATATGCTGATCACTCATTTTATCTCCCCTTAACCTCTGCTGGATTAGTGCATATCCTCTACTATGATGCTCGTATCTGGAAGATATTGATGAGATCAAAAGTGATGATGACCTAGATGCAAGGTCTTCCTTACTACTTAATACCACATTCCTATGCATGAGTTCGAGCAGAAGGTTCTACATTTTTCGTATCAATCCTAATCTGTAACAAAATTCAGAGAGATCAGGGCCAAACTGGAGCAGGCCCAAACACTACATCTTTTTGTCAGTAAGGCCTGTCTTTCAGGTATCATGAAGCTCTCTGTAATCCTGTCCTGCCTTCTCTTGGGCCTCAAGAATTGGGTCCAGTGCTTGGCCTTAGGCCTCTCTGAAGCAATCGTAGAGTTTTTTCCCCATCCTTCCATGTTCCTAAGTTCTGTAATGCTAAAAGTAAACTTCATTAGAATTAGACACTCCAGACCATGGACTGCCACCCCATTTCTCACCAGCATCCACTGCAAATATGATGTGCTTTGGGAGTGGGATGACTCTGGCCAACATATTCTCTACTGGTAACATGTAGGTGATGGCAGCCCTGATTATTTTCTTTAAGAGAGCCTGGTTATGTAGAATAGGCTTTCTACAGACTCAATGCCCATCTGTATATCTTGTCTCCTTCAAAAGAATCACAAATCCAACTTTAAAGAGCTTTGAAAAACAATTTTTCTTTCCTAAAGTCAAAGAATTAGAGATGTGGGGAATCACATCACATAACACAATAGAATTTAGTTAAAATCCTCTTTCCCCATCCATGTCTCCAAAGTCCCATGCTGCATAGCAAGGGCTGTCCAAACATCTGTTCTCTGCTTCTTAATCATTCCCCTCACCTCTCACTTCCCTACTTTTCCCCCTCCCCTTCCACTTCATTCCAGATCATTCCACTGTGAGTAATTCCTTACTCATGGGGGTGGGGGTGGGGGCATGGGCAGGCACCAGGAATTGAACCCGGGTCTCTGGCACAGGAGGCAAGAACTCTGTCACTGAGCCACTGTTGCCCACCCCTTATCTTCTTTTTAAAATATTAATTACTTCAACTTCTCTTCCAGTTCTTTCTATCCCTACCACGCCTTCTCTCCCCTCCCCACTCCCTAACTTTCTATCTTTCCCCACTTATCTCAATCAATTCAATAAGGAATACAGACCAGAACAGATGAAGGGAAAAGAGGGTGGGCCACGGTGTCTCAGTAGGCAAGAACGCTTGCTTGCCATGCCAGAGGACCTGGGTTCGATTCCCGGTTCCTCGGGAATTGATTCATACATTAATGAATCAATCAGGTATATTTTTCCAATGCTCCTGTAATAAATTCTCTTTGAAAAGTTCACACCCTTTACTCAACTCCACAATATAGCAAATAATATTACAAGGAGTTTCTGTAAAAACTGTGTATTTAAGCTGTGGGTG
This sequence comes from Myrmecophaga tridactyla, assembly GCA_004026745.1. Taxonomy (NCBI): domain Eukaryota; kingdom Metazoa; phylum Chordata; class Mammalia; order Pilosa; family Myrmecophagidae; genus Myrmecophaga; species Myrmecophaga tridactyla. Next base: position 8,593 of record PVIY010050994.1, read on the forward strand.
ATTAAAACAGGTGGACAAAGTGTCCATATTGGTCATTTATATGAATAAACCCATTTATCTATCTTTCTCTGGTCAGAAGGTCTGAGCCCAACTTGGAAGACCCTTTTATGTTCTGAACAAGATAAGGAAACCATTGAGTAGGAAGTAGGTCAGCTGTCTTACACTGCTTATCACAGTTATCAAAGCAAAGTTCCTAGGCTTAGAAGTCTCAGATCTTTTAAATAGATTCCCTATTCTCTTCTATCCCAAAGCAGAGGGCATTTGCTAATCACCCAACTTTCAAGCAAGTTTATATATCATATCATGTGTGTACATGTGTGTGTGTGTTTTCTCAAATTATTGTTTTTTGGCTTGCATATTCTAATCATTTACTGGACAAATGCTTCACATGTAAACTATGCAAAAACACATATTGAGGCTGTGTATAAGATTCTTTTTTTTGGTCAAAATGGCTATATTAATGCTATGCTTTAAAAATAGTTTTCATTATAGAATATAACATATATACAAAAAAACAATAAATTTCAAAGTACATTGTAACAAATAGTTACAGGACAGATTTCAGAGTTTGGTATGGGTCACAGTTCCACAATTTTAGGTTTTTCCTCCTAGCTGCTCCAAGACACTGGAAACTAAAAGAAATATCACTATAATGATTCACAATCACACTCATTTGTTAAATCCTATATCCTGTAACAGAGTTCTCGGTCATAACGCCACCTTCTCCTTTGATCCTTCTCTCAATCTTAAGGGGTATTTGGGCTAAGCCCATTCTAACTTTTTCGTGTTGGAGTGTTGCTAATATGGAATAGAAGGATGGGACTAGTTGATATTCTTGGAGAGGCTGGCCTTTCTGGGTTTCAGGACTTATCTGGCCTGGGAACCCATCTGGAGGTTGTAGGTTTCTGGAAATTAATCTTAGAATCTCAGGTAGAGCCCTAGGTGTTCTTTAGGGTCAACAGGGGTGTTGGTTGGGGTTTGGCACACTGTGGTAATTAGCAATAGTAAGAATAGTGTGTATATGATTTTAAAATCAAAAGTAGGAACTTCTTCAGAGAGAAACTAAACTTGCAAAAGAAAAGAAAATGTCAGAACAGATTCCCTAATCCTGCTGCTTGGATCTTGGTCAGAATGAAATCAAGACTCAGTGGTGAGGACCATGTCTTGTTGCTGTGGAAGTGGTTGTGCTGTCACAAATTTAGCACTATGACTTCACGGTGAAGAGAGAAAGATAATCTGGAAGAAAATGAAAGCCCACAGTTAGTAGAATTGTTTGGAGAATAAACTAACTAGATCCCCTTTGGAAGCAGATGGAAACATAAATAATGAGTAAAAACTAGTTTACTCTAGCTTTACAGAAGCCATTGATTAAGAAAGAGCTTAGCCAGGGTAAAAGTGCAAAGCTCTTTTCCAGTGAGAGAAAAGGCAAACCTTTTAACTTAGGGTGAGGCACAGGTATTCTTCAGCCTATGATAAATCCATATCCCCAAGCTGCCTCTCTACCTCTTTCCAGTCCTTTGCCTGACTACTGTAGACATCTGTACTGTATAGAACCCTTAAGGCCAGCTGCAATGCCCACATTTGCCACACTTCCACGCTGCCTGAGTTTTAGATATTTCTGCCTTCAGGCATCATGGGTTATAAGCTTCCAAAAATCCTTAAGCACATAGGTTTAGATGGTTTGGTTGGTGGGCTTAGAGTCTGCACAGTAGAATCAGGGAAGTATGTGGCTCATCTTTCCCAAGTGATCACAGATCTAGACACAATTCTCTGTGCCATGTGGGCACTCTCTACTGATGGTACAATAAAACTGAAGTATCCCCAGCAACTCAAAATTGATCAAAAGCACAATCTTTTAAAACTTTCAGCCTGATATCGTTCCAGCATCGTTCACTTAAAGGGCAAAGAAGTTTCCCAAGCTTATGCATGCCATCCATAGAAATAAACTTTTATTTGAAGTACAGGTGATGCGAGATTTCCCCGCACTACTACCTTCTGGGGATAATGATATCAACAATTAACTAAAAGAAGCTAACATTGGTTAGTAAATAGCATGTACCAACCCTGGTGCATTTAAAAAAAAAAACATTTTGTTTTGAAATAATGTTAACTTTTCAGAACAGTTGCTATGATAGTACAGAGAGTTCATTATATCCTTCACCCAGCTTCCCCTAATGTTCACATGTTGCATAACTATATTACAATGATTGAAATTAAAAATTAACATTGGAGACTTTATTCAGGTTCCACCAGTTGTTCCATTAACATCCTTTACTGGTTTCAGGATCCAGTCCAGCATACCATGTTGCTTTTAGCCTTGATGTCTAAATGTCTTTTAATCAGTAATAGGTTTTTAGTTTTTCTTCTTTTTCGTGATCCTGAGAATTCTGAAGAATACTAGCAGGTATTTTGTAAAATGTCCCTCAATTTGGGTTTGTCTGATGTTTTCTCATGATTACACTGGGCTTCTGAATTTTTGGAAAAGACACCACAGAGATGAAGTTGCCTTTTCATCACATCATGTCAGTGGGTACATGATCTCAATGTGAAATATTATTGATGATTTTAGCTTTCATTTCTTGGCTACGGTAGTATGTGCAAGAAGCAGTCAGTAAGCCCAATTTACCCTCGAGGGGAGGGGAATTAAGGTCAATCTCCTGGAGGGAGGATTATCACAGAATTTGTGGACATATGTTAAAACCACCCCATAATGAATATTTTGGGGAAGGTACTGTGAAGTTTGTGCTGATTTGAAGCTTTTTTGTACCCCAAAAAAGCCATATTCTTTTAATCCAATCTTGGGTGGCTGACCTGTTTTGGGGTGGGACCTCTTGATTAGGTTGTTCCCGTTGAGATGTGACCCACCCAATTGTGGGTGGGACCATTTGATTAGATTATTTACATGGAGATGTGGCTCCACCCATTCAAAGTCAGTCTTAATTAGTTTAGTGTAGTTCTTAAAAGAGCTCATAGAGAGCAAGAGAGAGAGTTCAGAACCAACACAGATTGGAGAGAGATGAAACCAAGACACAGATGTTTGGAGACGCTAAGCAAAGAGATGAAACACAGAGTCTGCCCTGGAGAAGCTAAATGAGGAAGCACAGATGCTTAGAGTGAAAGCCACTGGAAAAAGGAGCTGAGAGAGCATTTGAAATCAGAAACCATGAGAGCACAGCAGATGTTGCCATGTGCTCTCCCATGTGACAGAGAAACCTCGGACACCATTGACCTTTCTTCAGAGTCAGAGTATTTTTTATCTGGATGCCTTAATTCAGACATTTTCATGGCCCTAGGACTGTAAATTTGTAACTTAAAAAAATCCCCTAAGGAAAAGACAATCCATTTCTGATATATTGCATTCTGGCAGTTTTAACAAACTGAAACAAGAGTACACAAATATTCTATTTCTCCTTAAGGTTCTGCTCACTGATTTTGGCACTTATCAATGTCCCTTGCATGTAGCAATTATTATTATGGTACTCTAATAGCAATTTTCAATTTTCCTCATTCTTTCTACATTTATTATTTTGAATTCTTCTATAAGGAAGATTTGTCACCCCTCAATTTATTTATTTATGTATGTATTATATATGTATATATATGTATTCATTAATTCATATCAGTATGGACCCATGATATTTATTCTTGGGATTATGATCCAATAATATTATTATTTATTTTGTTGTTCATAACCTATAGAGGAAAGAGTTAACATAGCAGGTCCAAGGTTGATATCTTAAGAAAGGCTTGCTGCAAGGTTAACTTTTGATGGCACCTGGGAACATAGCTTGTGAAAAGTTCCCCTCACTGGTAAGAAAATTTCCCTATACTAATAAGGATCTTTCAGTGTTTGAGGCACCAACCTACTTTCCTTCAAGAGCCTGGAATTTTGGTAGTTTCCAGGCAGAGAATGCCTACCTGACTAACCCCCACTAAAAAAATCATAAATTCTGAGTCTCAAATAGACTTCCCTAGGAGGAACATTACATACACATTGCTGCATTTTCTTTTCTAGAAAAAGGATCATGTTGGGTGTATCCCCTCCTGGGCTGAGAGGTGAAACAATAGGAGGCTGAAGCATGGATATTTCCAGACTCTGAACTATGTCTTTTTCCCTTAACAATCAGCTGTGTATCCTTACTGTGGCAATGTATTAAATTTTAATCATTAGTGCAATTATATGCCCAGTTCTGTGAGTCCTTCTAGCAAATCACAGAATATGTGGGTAGTCTTGGACACCCCCCAAACATGCCCTTCCTTTCTCTTTCTCTCTCTCCCACCACCCCCAACCCCTATCTTTCTTTCTCTCTAGCAGCCTTTCTTTACTTTCTGTTCCTACAATATGCTCCAGACTCACATTGTATTTTCCTTTCCCTGCCTTAGAATCAGCCATTTCTTTAAGGAGCCTTGGTTTCTTTCATTGGAGGATGATATTTCAAAAGATCTGTGTGCTTATTGCTAATGAAGATTTATTTCTTTTTGACTCTTTCAAGTACAGTGAGTAAGGAAATTGGACGTACGTTTACTAACCATGTGTTTCAGTTTTCTAGGCTGCTCAAAGCAGATACCATGAAATGGAACAAGCTTACAGTTTTGAAGCCATGAAAATGTCCAAATCAAGACGTCATTAAGGCATTGCTTTATTCCCGAAGATCAGCTCCTTGGGTCCTCTGCCAAATGGCAAGTCATATGGTAACATCTGCTGGTTTCTCCCTTCTTTTCTGGATTTCATTGATTTCTGCTTCTTGCTTCTGTGCCTTTTTCTCTCTCTTTCTTTGTATCCATTCCATTTATAAAGGACTCCAGTAAGAAAGTTAAGACTCATCCTGAATGAGGTGAGTTACTTCTTAACTGCAGTACTCTCATCAGAAGGTCTACTTGTATGGTTCCACACCCACAGAAATGGATTAGCTTTAAGCACATGTTTTCTGGGGTATATGCAGTTCTAAACCACCACACCATGCATGCATACAAATTATATTATTTTTCTATACCTATTATCTATCTCTCTCTATTTGTCAATCATCTGTCTGTAATCTTGAGTTGCTATTGATATTGCCAATTTTAATCTAGATATATAGGGTTCATCTCAGCCTTTTCCTCTTGCGTATTTGTAACTTCTTTCTCTGGCAGTCAGAAATCTGGCTCCTGTTAGCTCTAATTTATTTACTTATTCAATCCTAGTATGCAAGTAAAGCTGTTTCAGAATTGCTAGCTCATACCCCTGTGAGAAATAAATTTACCAAACGAAGTAAAGCATTTATGTACAGTTGTTTTTGCTTTAGCTTACAGTATCCATTTGTGCTGCTTTGAATTTGTGGACCCCAGAAAAGCCATGTCCTTTAATCCTCATTCAGTATTGCTGGATGGGAGTTTTTTAATTGTTCCTGTAGAGATGTGACTCATGCGATTGTAAGTATTAACTTTTGATTAGGGGAGATTTGACTCCACCTATTCCAGGTGGGCCTTGACTGGAATCCTTTAAAAGATGAAACACTTTGGAAGGAGTCCCTTTTTAGAGCCACGACACAGATGAAGAAGGAAAATGTCCCCGGGGGAGCTTCATGAAACAAGAAGTCTGGAGAGAAAGCTAGCAGACGCCACCATATTTGCCATGTGACTTTTCAATTGAGAGAGAAACCCTGAGCATCATTGGCCTTTCTTGAGTGAAGGTAACCTCTTACTGGTGCCTTAGAATGGACATTTCTATAGACTTTGCTTTAATTGGGACAATTTCACAGCCTTAGAACTGTAAATTTGCAACTTAATAAATTCCCCTTTTTAAAAGCCATTCCATTTCTGGTATATTGCTTTCTGGCAATTAGCAAACTAGAACACCAGACAAATACATTTCCAAAGTTACTTAGGTCTTCTCCTTTTGCCTGACCCCTTCCAGTGAAATTATGTCCTTCATTTGTAAAAATGGGTAGATTTATTTGCCACAGACTGTGTTTCATTTTGGAGCCTCCCACATCCTGGTTGTTTTTTAACGATTTGCATACTGTAAATTTGCACAATCATTTTATGGATGTGCGTCTGGTGTCATATCTAAAAGCTTCTCACCAAATCCAAGATTCATGTTTTCTTCTAGAAGTTTCATGTTTTTACATTTATGTTGAGTTATATGATCTCTTTTGTATTAAGTTTATATTAAGATGTGTCAAGTTTCTTTTTTTTTTCTTCATATGGAGGTCTAAGTGTTCTAGCACCATTTTTTGAAAAGACTATACTTTCTCCATTGAATTGACTTCGCACTTTGTTAAAAATCAGTTGACTGCAATACTACCTAACTGTAATACAATTATGTTAAAACAGTGAATGAAGCTGAATGTGAGAATGATAGAGGGAGGAGGGCTGGGGACACAAATGAAATCGGAAAGAAAGATGGACGATAAAGACTGAGATGGTATAATCTAGGAATGACTAGAGTGTATAATGATAGTGACTAAATGTACAAACTTTAAAAATGTTTTTGCATGAGGAAGAACAAAGGAATGTCATTACTGCAGGGTGTTGAAAATAGATGGTAATTAATATTTTAAAATTTTAACTTATGTGTGAAACTAAAGCAAAAAATATTCATTTGCTACAAAATTTATATTTTGACTAGTGCATTTCCTAATATAACTTATGTAGGCAGCTTAATTGAATACCATAAGTACATGGAATCTTGAATAGGGCATGAGATTTTGTTGGTTTGTCCAGAGTGATGCCTCAATAAATCCCAGAATGATTTGAACAGTGAATAAAAAAGTGTTTGCAAAGTCCCCTTGGGGGAATGGTGAGAAAGGGGGAACATTCAACTTTCCCAAGTTTTTTTTTTTTTTTTTATTGCTGAGGCGTTCTTTATTTTTTATTCTTAATTTTTTTATTAATTAAAAAAAATTACAAGAAACACAAACATTCCCAACACATACACTCAGCAATTCACAATATCATCACATAGTTGCATATTCATCATCATGATCATTTCCCAGAACATTAGCATCAATTCAGAAAAAGAAATTAAAAGACAACAGAAAAATATAACAAACAGAAAAAAAAAATTTTACAGGCCATACCCCTTACTGATCCCTCTCATTGATCACTAGCATTTCAAACTAAATCTATTTTAACATTTGTTCCCCCTATTATTTGTTTTTATTCCATATGTTCCTCTCATCTGTTGACAAGGTAGATAAAAGGAGCATCAGACACAAGGTTTTCACAATCACACAGTCACATTGTGAAAGCTATATCATTATACAATCATCATCAAGAAACATGGCTACTGGAACACAGCTCTACATTTT
>PVIY010050995.1:0-15914 GCA_004026745.1 Myrmecophaga tridactyla
GGGGTGGCCCAGATGTGCGGGTAAGCACTTGTCCAAAACTGACAGGGGACAGGGGTACGCGAGTGCACCAGGAGAGGGAGCTTGGTGCTGGTGTGCATGTGTGCAGAGCTGGGGTAGCCGGGCAGGATTGCACAACTGCATGGGCTGGGGGCGGGTATGGCACTGAGGCGCAGGTGAGCACCTACAGGGGTGGGATAGGGAGGAGTAGGTGGGTTCCAGGGGCTAGTCGTGGGTGTGTGTGTTCTGGGGAGGCAGTGGGAGAGTGTACCTGAGCAGAAGAGGTGGGCGGGGACTGGAAGTGCCCTCTCGGTTGTTTTTAGCTGTTCCTTGGAATAGGGGTGAACTCTACATATTCTATTCCACCATCTTCCTGAAAGCCCAGGTCTCTCAGCAATTATATTTTTAAGTATTGCTTCTCAGACTTTTCCACCATTTTCTTCACCTGAAATATCTATTAGACTAAATTTGTCTTAGTAGTTAGTTCATGTTTTAAAGTACTTTGTGTTCTTATTCTATATAGTTAACTGTGGTGATTCGAAAGTATATGTTCCCCAGATAAACACGTTCTTGAATCTATTCCATTCTTGTGGGTGTGAATTCATTGAAAGTAAGTCCTTTTGTTGAGGTTACTTCAGTTAAGGTGTAAGCCCACTGCGTTCAGAATGGTTCTTAATCCTACTATTGGAGTCCTTTATAAATGGGGGTAAAATTCACAAAGAGAAAAAAAAGCCATGGAAGCAAGAAGCGGAAATCAACAGAGTCCAGAAGAGAAGGGCAAGTCAAGCAGACACTACCATATGCCCTGTCATGTGACAGAGGGGCTACGGATTGCGAACAGCTGGTTTTCAGGAAGGAAGGATTGCCTTAATGATGCTTTGATTTGAATGTGTTCCTGGCTTCAAACCATAAATTAATAAATTCCTGTCGTTTAAGCTGAACTATTTCATCATATTTGCTTCACCAGCCTAGGAAATGAAAACTGCAACCGTTTGATTTTTTTATGCAAATGGAATACTTTTGTGAGTGAAAAGGATCTGAAAATGATTAAAATTATGTAACTATTAGAAATATGAATTTATTGGCTGACAGTTTTTTTTGTTTGTTAGCAGACTAATGAAATAGTTCTCCTTAGAAACTGTTTTTAAAAATGTTTTAAAACAAACACTTATTCTCAATCTCTGAAGCATAATAAAAATACTTCTTTGTATTTATTAACTGGGTATTAACAAGCAGAACAATTTTTTAGTCATATTTATTTCTAATACTCTGTCACTGATATTTTTCTTAATAATATATATTTCCAATATTTTCCTTCATTTTTCTTATCTTCATAAAATTTCCTGCCTTGTTGTATTTTATGTCTGATATATCTGAAATTATTGACATCTTCATTTATTTCTTCTCCGACTTCAGAAAATAGTCTTTATAGGTGCTGAGATAACTGGTGCATGCTCAGGAACTTCTACTAAACAGAATATATTCTCAATTCTAACTTTTTGGACTGTAAACAATTACTTCCATTGAGAAAAATTCTTCAAAATATTTTATATAGCAAGCTCATCAAGTAAATTTTCTTCATGATTCCTTTAAATGTTTCACCAAATTTACATCCTGCAAAATCATAATCTTCACTTTTATTCCATTCTAACATAGACTCTGGATTTATCAAATGAAAAATAATAGCACCATCAAAATTTTCTTCCCAGAAGTCAAGCTAATCTAGAGAATACTTATTAAATCTTCTACACCACTGAGCCTTCATGGTTTAATTTGTTTAGCTTCCTCGTTTTTGTAGGAATTTATGTCAGCACTTAATATCTTCCTATTCATAAGTTGTATTTCAATAATTGTAACTTATTAAATCTCTAAAAGTTCAAAAAATATGCACTCTATTTGTTGAATACCTTGATTATATATTTCCCTCTAATTTTGTGCAAAAGTGATAATGATTTAGAAGAATTGTTTATAAAAATGCTCAATATAATTTTAGGAATTCTAGGTTCTTTATAAAGTAGTTCTTTAAGGACTCACATATATCTAAAGTTTGACTGATGAGAGGGAGCAAAGGGATAAAGTGTGTATTTCCATACTGATGTATTTTAGTATGCAAAATGAGATTCATCATACAAATTTTGTAGGCCAGTTACTTTGCCTTCATAAATATATTTGCTGAGTTTGTCAACTGCAGTTTCTATATTGATGGGTAAACTATCAGAGCTTGTTTGAATGCTATTTTGAATTGTTTTTATCCAAACTATTCCAATTATATTTCTGATTAACAGATTTTTTTATTTAGTTAAAGCATTAATTTTATTGTGACATTGTGCTCCATTAAATTTGTTTTCATATTATTACTGCAAACCAGTTTTTATCTTCAACATTTACGTTTAAAATGAGTTTCAGCAGCACTTACCAGAATATCAACTATTTCATCTTCAATAGAAAGAACTTACAGAAGCTTTATTTTTATTTCATGAATTGGATCAACACAACACAACCAGTTTGGACTGAACTGATTTTTTTATTTCAAAGGCTCTACTGATATTGATATAAAATAACATGTTACTGGGAAATTTTTCTCCTAGTAATGAACCCATCTCATTAGTAACTGTCATGTCTTTTTTTTTTTTTTTTTGGTAACTGCTCAAATATTTTGAAATTGGAAATGTAAAACTTGGAATGGGAATAATTATTTGACCAAAATGAAAGGCCATGCTCTAGTGAGAGATATGAAATCAGCCTTCTGTAGATCTTTCAATTATCTTCATTAGGTATTCTATTTAAAGTAATGACTAATCTTTGAAGTAGAGTGGATGCTCCTGAAGCATATTTGAGTATGGAGTTTTTATGGTCAGTGATATTATAATAGCCACCAGGATGGTTGTTAAATGACAAGAAATATATTGTGCAAGTTACATTTCAGCATCAACTTTTCTGAGAAATGAAAGTTCAGTATTTAATTTTTCATCATCATTCACTTTTTTCCTGAAGCTTATTATGCCAATGAAAGGTTTATTGCAAAATGAGTCAAATCAGGGAATAAATAAGTAGCTGTAGATTTACCCCATACAAAAAAAAATGACAAAATACCATAGCAGGAACATTCAACCTCCTCTTTCTATGTGCTAATGAAAGATAACTATGCTGCTATTTCTTACACACTTTTCATACACCCTAAGCTATTATTTCTCATTTTTTCTTCTGGTGGTTTGGAAGCTTCATGTAGTTCTCAGGCCACAGCACAAGGCATGCATGGCACTGTTAGCAAGTAGACTAAGTGTTTGACAAGGGCTGCAGTTTGTATACTTTTCTTACAGCATAGAAGACTGGAAACAGAGTTTTATGCATCACTCATATATAGTACATTTTGTTTATGCAGCAAGTTCCCTGGATATTGTCCTTCAAAAAGAGGTAGTAGTTTTATTGTTCTGGAAACTGTAGGGGAAAAACAGAGAGGTTTGTAGTGGAGTTTCTCACATATTGTTAGAGAAGACCTTGGCAGAAACTGGTGTACAAAGAGAAAGTATCAAACTTATCCTGGCACATTCTAAAGTGACTAATTAAAAATAAAAAAAATTGAGACAAATGCTAAGTTGGACAGGATGTTGGAGCAAAGGATATTAAATGATACTTTCATAAGAAATGTCATCTCTGGCTCTAGGCAAATTTTTCAATTCTGCCTTCTAATTTACAATTTTTTTATTGTGTCCATTTCACAATTTATTCTTTTTTTTAAACATTTTTTAAATATAACAACAAACAAATAAAAACATTCTTAACATATGATCACTCCATTCTACATATATAATCAGTAATTCACAATATCATCACATAGTTGCATATTCATCATCATGATCATTTCTTAGAACATTTGCATCAATTCAGAAAAGAAATAAAAAGACAACAGAAAAAAATTCATACATACCATACCCCTTAGCCCTCCCTTTCATTGATCACCAGAATTTCAATCTACTAAATTTATTTTAACATTTGTTCCCCCATTATTTATTTTTATTCCATATGTTTTACTCATTTGTTGATAAGGTAGGTAAAAGGAGCATCAGACACAAGGTTTTCACAATCACACAGTCACATTGTGAAAGCTGTATCATTATACAATCATCTTCAAGAAACATGGCTACTGGGACACAGCTCTAGATTTTCAGGCTACTCCCTCTCCATTACATCTTGACTAACAAGATGATATCTATTTAATACATAAGAATAACCTCCAGGATAACCTCTTGATGCTGTTTGGAATCTCTCAGCCATTGACACTTTATTTTCTCTCATTTCACACTTACCCCTTTTGGTCGAGAAGGTTTTCTCAATCCCTTGATGCTGAGTCTCAGCCCATTCTAGAATTTCTATCCCACGTTGCCAGGAAGGTTCACATCCCTGGGAATCATGTCCCACATCGACAGGGGGAGGGCAGTGAGTTTGCTTGTTGTGTTGGCTGGAGAGAGAGGTCACATCTGAGCAAAAAAAGAGGTTCTCTTGGGGGTGACTCTTAGAACTAATTTTAAGTAGGCTTGACCTATCCTTTGTGGGATTAAGTTTCATATGAACAAACCCCAAGATTGGGAGCTCAGCCTATTGCTTTGGTTGTCCCCACTGCTTGTGAGAATATCAAGAATTCTCCACTTGGGGAATTTGATTTTTTGTAAGTAATATTAGGAACTGCACTAGCCAAAATACAAATTTTGTACCAAATAAACATTTTTTTGCTTTAGTCTCACACATAAGTTAAAATTTAAAATATTAATTACCTTCCATTTATTTAGGTCTTCTGTGATTTCTTTTAACAATTTCTTATATTTTTCTTTATATATAGGTCTTTTGTCTCTTTAGTTAAATTTATTCCTAAATATTTTATTCTTTTGGTTGCAATTGTAAATAGAATTTTTTTTCTTGATTTCCCCTTCAGATTGTTTACTACCAGTGTATAGAGACACTACAGATTTTTGAATGTTGATTTTGTAACCTGCCACTTTGCTGTACTCATTTATTAGCTCTAGTAGTTTTTCTGTGGATTTTTCAGGGTATTCGACATATAGTATCATATCATCTGTAAACAGTGAGAGTTTCAATTCTTCCTTTCCAATTTTGATGCTTTGTATTTCTTTTTCTTGTCTAATTGCTCTGGCTAGAATTTACAACACAATGCTGAATAACAGTGGTGATAATGGACATCTTTGTCTTGTTCCTGATCTTAGGGGAAAGTTTTCAGTTTTTTCCCATTGAGAATGATGTTAGCTGTGGGTTTTTCATATATTCCCTTTATCATTTTGACGAAATTCCCTTCTATTCCTATCCTCTGAAGTGTTTTCAACAGGAAAAGATGTTGAATTTTGTCAAATGCCTTTTCTGCATCAATCAAGATGATCATGTGTTTTTCTGCTTTGATTTGTTGATATGGTGTATTACATTAATTGATTTTCTTATGTTGAACCATCCTTGCATACCTGGGATGAATCCTACTTGGTCATGGCGTATAATTCTTTTAATGTGCTGCTGGATTAGATTTGTTAGAATTTTGTTGAGGATTTTTGCATCTATATTCATTAGAGAGATTGGTCTGTAGTTTTCTTTTTTTGTAATATCTTTGTTTGGCTTTGGTATGAGGGTGATGTTGGCTTCATAGAATGAATTAGGTACCTTTCCCTCCTCTTCAATTTTTTTGAAGATTTTGAGAAGGATTGGTACTAATTATTTCTTGAATGTTTGGTAGAATTCACATTTGAAGCCATCTGGTTCTGAACTTTTCTTTTTGGAGAGCTTCTTAATGACTGGTTCAATTTCTTTGCTTGTGATTGATTTGTTGAGGTCGTCTATTTCTGCTCAAGTCAATGGTGGTTGTTCATGCCTTTTTTAGAAAGTTGTCCATTTCATCTACATTGTTGAATTTATTAGCAAAAAGCTGTTCATAGTATCCTCTCATTACTTCCTTTATTTCTGTAGGATCAGTGGTCATGTCTCCTCTTTCATTTCTGATCTTATTTATTTGCATCCTCTCTCTTCTTTTTGTCAACCTCACTAAGGGTCCATCAATCTTATTAATTTTCTCATAGAACCAACTTATGGCTTTGTTGATTTTCTCAATTGTTTTCATCTTTCAACTTCATTTATTTCTGCTCTAATCTTCATTATTTCTTTCCTATTTCTTGCTTTGGGGTTAGTTTACTGTTCTTTCTCTAGTTCTTCCAAGTGAACAGTTAATTCCTCGATTTTTGTCCTTTCTTCTTTTTTGATATAGGCATTTAGGGCAATGAATTTCCCTTTCAGCACAACCTTTTCTGCATCCATAAATTTTGATTTGTTGTGTTTTCATTTTCATTTTCCTCGAGATATTTACTGATTTCTCTTGTAATTTCTTCCTTGATTCACTGGTTGTTTAAGAGTGTGTTGCTGAGCCTCCACATATTTGTGAATTTTCTGGCACTCTCCCTATTATTGATTTCCAACTTCATTCCTTTATGACCTGAGAAAGTGTTTTGTATGATTTCAATATTTTTGAATTTATTGAGACTTGCTTTGTGACCCAGCATATGGTCTATCTTTGAGAATGATCCATGAGCACTTGAGAAGAAGGTGTATCCTCCTGTTGTGGGGTGTAATGTTCTATAAACATTTGTTAAGTCTAGCTCATTTATTGTATTATTCAAATTCTCTGTTTCTTTATTGATCCTCTGTCTGGGAGTCCTGTCCATTGATGAGAGTGGGGAATTGAAGTCTCCAACTTTTATGGTTGGAGATGTGTCTACTTCTCTTTTCAGTGTTTTCAGGTTTGTCTCAAGTATTTTGGAGCATTCTGGCTCAGTGCATAAATATTTAATATTCTTATGTCTTGTTGAATTGTTCCTTTTATTAATACATAGTGTCCTTCTCTGTCTCTTTTAACTGTTTTACATTTGAAGTGCAATTTGTTGGATATCAGTATAGCTACTCCTGCTCTTTTCTGATTGCTGTTTGCATGAAATATCTTTTCCTAACCTTTCACTTTCAACCTATGTTTATCCTTGGGTCTAAGATGTGTTTCCTGAAGACAGCATATAGATGGGTCCTGTTTTTTAATCCATTCTGCCAGTCTATATCTTTTGATTGGGGAGTTTAATCCATAACATTTAGTGTTATTACTGTATGAGTAGTACTTTCTTCTACCATTTTGCCTTTTGGATTTTATATGTTATATCTAATTTTTCTTCTTTTTACCTCTACCGATAATCTTTATTTCTACACTCTTCTCCACACCTCTCTCTCCTGTCTTTTTGTATCTCCTTCTAGTGCTCCCTTTAGTATTTCTTGCAGAGCCAGTCTCTTGGTCATAAATTCTCTCAGTGATTTTTTTGTCTGAAAATGTTTTAATTTCTTCCTCATTTTTGAAGGACAATTTTGCTGGATATAGAATTCTTGGTTGGCAGTTTTTCTCTTTTAGTAATTTAAATATATCATCCCACTGTCTTCTTGCCTCCATGGTGTCTGCTGAGAAATCTATGCATAGTCTTATTGAGGTTCCCTTGCATGTCATGAATTGCTTTTTCCTTGCTGCTTTCAAGATTCTCTCTTACTCTTTGGCATCTGACATTCTGATTAATAAATGTCTTGGAGTACATCTACTTGGATCTTTTCTATTTGGGGTACACTGCACTTCTTGGATCTGTAATTTTAAGTCTTTCATAAGAGTTGGGAAATTTTCAGTGATAATTTCCTCCATTAGTTTTTCTCCTCCTTTTTCCTTCTCTTCTCCTTCTGGGATACCCACAACAAGTATATTCATCCTCTTCATGTTGTCATCCAATACCCCGAGTCCCTTGTATTTTTCCATTCTTTTCCCTATATTTTCTTTTGCTTGTCAGATTTCAGATGTTCTATTCTCCAGTTCACTAAATCTATCACCTGCCTCTTGAAATCTGACATTGTAGGTTTCCATTTTTTTTTTCATCTCCTGTACTGTGCCTTTCATTCCCATAAGTTCTGTGATTTGTTTTTTCAGACTTTCGATTTCTTCTTTTTGGTCTTTCCTTGCCTTCTTTATATCCTCCCTCAATTCATTGATTTGATTTTTTTTTTTTACATGGGCAGGCACTGGGAATCGAACCCGGGTTCTCTGGCATGGCAGGCAAGCATTCTTGTCGCTGAGCCACCATGGCCCGCCCCATTGATTTGATTTTTGATGAGGTTTTCCATGTCTGTTCGAACATTCTGAATTAATTGTTTCAACTCCTGTATCTCATTTGAATTGTTTGTTTGTTCCTTTGACTGGGTCATATCTCCAATTTTCCTAGTGTGATTTGTTATTTTTTTCTGGTGTCTAGGCATTTAATTACATTAAATAGTTTATTTCAGAAATTGTTTTCACTTCTTTTACCTAGAATTTTCTTTGCTGGATGACTTTGTTGTCTATCTGTTCTTTGACATTCCGTTCACCTTATTCTGGACCACTAGCTTAGGTTTTGTTTAACAGAGCAGAATTTTTCAGTTCTTGTTTTCTTGTTTCTTGCCCTGCCTGTATGGTACCTTCCCCCTGTCCCTCCCCCTCCCCCAGGAGGGTCTACTTAGGTATTATAGACCCCAGCCAGATTTTCCCAGACCAAACTGGTCTCCTGTCAGGGGGAAAGAGTCACCTGTGTCAGTTTTCCCTGAGGGTGAGACCCAGCAGGTTGAAAGACTTTCCTGTGAAGTCTCTAGACTCTGTTTTCCTGTCCTACTCAGTATGTGGTGCTTTTCTGCCTGTGGGTCCCACCAGCATAAGGTGATATGGTATCTTTAACTTTAGCAGACTCTCCCTGCTGGGGGCATGGTGGAGACAAAGGAGGAGTTGTAGGATGACTTTTATTCCTTCAATTTTCCAGACCCTTGGGTCTGAATTCCTTGAGGGAGGGAATCCACCTGAGCTGGGCCCCACCCCTCTCCTGGGGAAGGCACGGGCTCCAAACAAGCTCTCAAACAAGCTTGTTTCTGCCTATGTCTGCAGCAGTTGCAGCCAAGCCCTGCCATTGTATCCAAAGGTAGTCAAGCCACAGAAACACAGCCACAAAAAAGAAAGAGAAAAATCCTTCTCAGAGCAGGACCCCATTCCTCAGGTTTGACAATCAAGAGCATAAGTTGGTACGTTGCTTTGTGTACCTTCAGATTCTATGTGCCCCCACCTTTTCTTCAGGGCTCAGACTCTTGCAAATATTGCATGCTATCTGATCCACAAAAAAACCTCTGTTTCTTTTTTTCTTTTTCCTTTTTCTGTCAGCCCTGCCCCATCAGTGCTGGGGCAAAAATCAGCAACCTCTACTTTGACACGAGATTCAGCTGAGCTAGGGGCCTATTTTCAGTCGTCAGAATTTGTGCATTAATTTCACAATTGGAGCTTAGTTGCACTCAGCCCCTGCTGCTGGTAAAATCCCTCTCCTTTCCCCTCTGGGAAGCAGCCTGTGGGGGAGGGGCGCCAAAAAAGAAATCCACAACCAAAAAAAGGGACGCCTCTTTTCAGACTGCTCTGTTGGCTTAACCTTGGATTGATGTTAGCTTTCTATATGCTTTTTAAAATTTTAGTTTGGAATTTAATGTTGAGCTAGAGTCTCTCCTCTCTCCATGGTCACTGCTTCCTGGCTGGCTCTGTGTTTCAAGCTTCAGAATCATGATTCTTACCTGGTGCTGATATTGTTGGTATGCCAGACAGCTTGCTTCTTTGATTTGTGGACCTTTCTGGCATGTACAATTTTGGTGGCCATTTGACTCTGATTATATGCGTTTTTTCTTCAAAATGATATCTAGCTCTTCTTATCTCTTCCATTTCTGACTTTAACACATGACTAATAATTTAAGGAGTTTGTTTTGATTTGTTGTTAGGTCCCATAAATATGTGACCTTAGCTGAAATGGGTATGTCAAAAGAGACATATCAAAATGTATTGTAACCTTTTTATGCCATTGGTATTTGATATGATGCAAGTGTTTTCCTCCCTCCCTCCTTCCCTCTCTCCCTCCCTCCCTTTCTCCCTCCATCCTTCCTTTCTTTTCTTCCTTCCTTCCATGCTCCCTTTCTTTCTGTAGTAGTTGCTGTTGGTGCTCCAGACCTATCTCCACAGAAATCACCATTCTTGAACACACCAAGGCCTTTACTTAGTTTTTGTTCCCCCAGACTTTGAGACAAGGATTTGAGTAGAAGTGTTTTTTTTTTTTTTTAATTTCTTAGGAAAATTCAGGGAACACTGGTGGGGGAGTGTGTGATTGATATATACAGGGGGTTACAACGAATAAAAGCATATTATTAAGCCAAGTACCACAGTGTAAGTCTGAACCTTAACCTTAAGAGGAATCTTGAGTAAATGTTGAAAAACATATGATGCATAATTATTACACCCCAGTTTCAAGATGACTTTCAACAGTCATTAGCTGAGGGTTGCTCCTCAGGATTTTCAGAGTCCCCTCCCCAATCCAGCTCTTCTAGCCTGCCATGTCTGCAGACAGAGTGTCATACACATTTATAATAAAATTTCATCATCACAAATATGTAGATAATAGCAGCTGGAGCACATAGAAATGGTATAGTCTGAGGAATATGATCAAGGCATTGAAAGTAACTCTAAGGTTTCTTAATGCAGATTCCTGCAACTCCATCCCTGGAGGGTCTCTAGGGGTGCAGGAGCATAATGTGCCCACAAGTTAACTCTCTGGGAAACAGCTGTTAATGAATAATGGGGGGGAGCCAATGGGTAAATATTCCAGCTCTTTTTTTTATTGAGATATATTATATATTCACATACCATATTATAATACAAAGTGTACAATCAGTGGTTCACAGTATCATATAGCTGTAGATTCATTATCACATTGATCTTTGAATATTTTCATTACTCCAAAAATAATAATAAAAATGAAAATAAAAGTAAAAGAAGAACACCCAAAACATCCCATGCCCGCTATTTCCCCTATTGGTTATTTGTCTTTTTTTAGGACAAAGGGAGTGTCAGTCACACTGTCTTCACAATCACATGGCAACTTAAAAGCTCTATAGTTATTCAAAGTCTTTAATGAGCAAAGCTATTGGATCACAGTTCAACAGATCACAATAACTAGAGGAATTTCCCTCTAGTTATTCCAATATACCAAAAACTGAAAAAGGATATCTATATACTGCCTAAGAATATTCTCTAGAATGATCTCTCAACTTTATTTGAAATATTTCAGGTACTGAAAGTTTATTTCATTTCGTTCCTCTTCCCCCTTTTGGTCAAGAAAGCTTTCTCACTCCCATATTATCAGGGTCAGGCTCATCCCCAGAAGTCATGTCCCATGTTACTGGGGAGACTCACATCCCTTGGAGTCATGTCCTGTGTAGGAGGGAGGGCAGTGAGTTCATCTATGGAGTTGGCTTAGAGAGAGAGGTCACATCTGAGCAACAATGGAGTCTCACTATATTCCAACTCTTTATCCTTCAAAAGTGGAACAAATTCTGAGATCCCAGCATACTTGGGTTCCAGATGTTCATAGTGGAAATCTGCTCATTAGCTCATTCTATGTTTTCTTCCATCTCTGTCCCGTCTTACTTCCTCACTGAAGGATGGGATTCTGGAGTTGGATCAATCAATTGGGAGATAGCAATGTCTTAAAACAGAGATGACAAAATATAAAGTTGCTTAGGAAAAGTTTATTGAAACAAAGGCTGTAGTAGTTATTTATTGCTGGATAATAAACTACCATAAAAGTAATGGCCTAAGAAACAACTCACAAATACTATCTCACAGTTTCTGTGGGTTAGAATCCTGGACATCACTTATCTGAATCCTCTGATTTAAAGCTTTTCAAAAGCTCAATCAAGATATCAGGCAGAGCTGAGGCCTTATTCAAAGGGTCAATTGTAGAAAGACCTGTTTTCAGGTTCATGTGATTATCGGCAGGATTGAGTTCTTTGTGGGTTTTTGGACTGAGGGCTTAGTTTCTTGTTGGCTGTTGGTCAAAGGCAACCCTCAGTTCCTTGCCATGGGAACTTCTCTAGAATGTCCATGTGCTTCATCAAAGACAGCAAGGGAGAGAGTTCACTAGTAAGATGGAAGTCACTATCTTCTCTAATCATTTAAGTAAGGGATATCTCACTTCCCTTTGTTGCATGATATTGGTTAGTAGCAAGTTACAGTTCTTGCCCACTTCCTTTACACAAAGGCAATACCAGAGGAGATGGGTGCATTCAGAACTATTATGGCAGCTGCCTACCATAGAGGCATTCTTCCATGACCCAAGAGTTCAGTTTTTTGGGAAGGACATCTGGGGACCAGTTTTAATATTCTGTTGTGGTGTCTCTTTGAAGTTTAGAAATGTGGTGACCTAAAGAAAAGTATTTGGAGATGCTTGAACTGACTTGGCAGAGTATTAAAGAAGGATTCAAAAGAATTCAGGGTGGTGAGCATGTCAGAACATATATATTATATAAGAACAGAAAATTCATAAGATGACTTTGTTATCTGAAATATCCCAGAAGATAAGCCCATCAGGAAAGCAGTAAGAAATGCGCTACTGAGGAGGCCGCTGGTATTGTTGAGCAGTTCAGGGCTACTTGTCCTCTCTAGGTCAAGGTTGATAGTAGGAAATCCTCCTCTAAATCTGGGTTCCCTTGCATCTGGGGGATCACAGGACAAAATATATTTATACTTTGTCATTTAGGACTGGCAGAAGCCTGGTATTTGCACTTCATTGTTTTAGGCAAGGGAGATATAATTATAGTAGCTGGTAGCAAGGCTCCAATTACAATCTGGGGGCTTTGGTGATGGCTAATAGATTATGGAATTTGTAAGAAAAACAGAAGGCAATTGTTTTACTTCTATAAATATAACAGTAAAGGTTTAGTCAGGCAAAACTGATGTGGGAAAATTTAATGGATTAATCACACTCCCTCACCTAATTTCCAGGGCTGTGTGTGTTCTCAGAAGCAAAGCCTATAGATTGAAGGGAAGGCTGGGTCCCCTTGAAGAAGGACCCTGTAATAACACAACATATATTCATAGTATATTTTCCTAAATAATTCTCCAAAAGGACATATGATCATTTATCCTTTTGGACAATGATCGTATGTCATTTTGGAGAATGGGGAACACCCAAATAGTGGTAGTAATGTTGGATACAGGTTCAAAGTTGAGGTTGACATTAAAATGTCATCATAACTTCCTTGATAGAGTGAGGCTTATGGAAGTCAGGTGATAAATGGGGTCCTGGTCCATGTTCATCTCAGAGCGTGTACATACTTTTCTGTTGGTCCATCTGCTGTCATTTCTTTGGCCCCTATGTGTATAACCAGGATGAATGTAATAAGCAGGTAAAGAACCGTCTCATTTGTTACCTGATCTATGAATTAAGTATTGTTATGATTGGAAAGGCTAAGTGGAAGCCTATGGAATTGCATTCTCCAGCTAAAAAAGTAAATCACATTTCATCCTTGTGAACTGGTAGATATAAATGCTGACCTTAAAGAATTATAGATGCATGGGTGGTGGCCACCATTATATCTCTGAAAAATCTCTACAGGCAGGCAATGGTGGTGCAATGGCAGCATTCTCACCTGCCATGCCAGAGACCTGGATTCAATTCCCTGTGCCTGCCCATGCAAAATATATATATATATATATATATATATATATATATATATATATACACATATTTGCAAGTCTGGCACTTGCAAAATCAAGTGGCTCAAAATGGGCCATGAAGGAGTGATGCAAACTTAAAAAAATAGCTCCAGTGATTGCTGTTGTTCCAGATGTTGTGGTATTTTTACAAGGACAGATCAGAACAATCTTTAGTGCTTTATATGTGGCTATTATTCTGATGGATAATGTGTTTTCAATTCCCACCAGGAAAAACAGTTTAAATTCACCTGGGATGGACATTCATACACATTCACAGTTTTATCTTGGGAATATATTGACTCTCTGGTATTTGTCACAATATATGTACCTTGATCATCTTGATATTCAAAAAATAGCATACTGGTTCATATATTGATAATATTGTATTAAAAGGATCTGTTGTACAGAGAGTGGTAGTAAGATACATACCCATTGCAAATATATAGGGGCTTTTCATATCAATGAAGTTTTAGGGCATGCTGGGAAATCTTTTTTCCAGGGTAAAAGTCAAGTTTTTCACCTTGAGCAACTTAACTAAAAAGAGGTACAGTGCTTGGAAGCCCTTGGATTTTGGACATTTTGACACTTGGGAATGATGTCTTCAGTTACATTTATTGGATGGCTCAAAAAGTTGCCAGTTTTGAGAGGTATCCAGAGAAAAAAGGCCTCTGAAGCAGGTTCAAATTTCAGTAAAAGCAAAAGGTAGGTCGTATAGTGCTTGAGAGACCCATATTAGATTAAGAACTTTGCATGTGGTCTCTGGCTTGCCCTAAGAAGAGACATGTGGAGTAGAGCAACAGGAATCTGGAACCACTCCATGTGCAGCAGAGAACACTTTTTTTAAGGGTACACCTGACATGTATGTTTCTAGGATCTAGAGAGCTTCAATATGTGACCATGAAACATTAAATGACTATGGGACCAGAGCTGCCATCATGCCTAGATATTGGCAGATGTGCGAATTATAATTCAGCAGCAATACATCATGAACTGGAAATTGTACCATCAAGATTGACTCAACCTAATCCATTAGGCTCAAATGACAGATAAAGGTGGCTCATACCCATGCCAATTACTTGTGCTGTACTAATGCCTGTTCCTCAGATCACACTTTGGCCTTATGGGGGGTGGGTTCCTATGAGCAGCTTTTGGAGGAAACAAACCAAACTGTGGCTCAACTTTCTGTGTGTTGAAGGTGTATGGTTGCCACATTAAGATTTCACTCAGAAGTGACCTGGAAAAACACTCTCAATGGGTAGAACTTCAAGCAGCATGCCTGATTATCAATTTTATATGAACAGAAAAGTGACTTGAGGTAAAGATATATTTAGACCCTTGAAAAGTGGCAATTATCTTGACTGGTTGATCAGAGACATGGTAAAAACAAGATTAGAATACTGGATATAAGAAGGTCTAAGGAAGAACCATTTGCCAGTCTGTGGATATGAATACAAGGTGACACAGAGAAGAAAAAATGATTAGGAAGACAGGATGCAATGGATGTCAGCCAGCTTCTGTTCTCAGCTACCCCAGTGCTTGCATAATGGCTAACAAGGCAGGGATTGATACTGTGCATATGTCCAACAGCAAGGATTCCCTCTCGCCAAGAAGGTTTAGGTACTACTGTTGCTGAAGTTTTAACACCAGAGAATAATGTTGAGAAATATCTCAAGTAGACCTTCAATGTTATTATATTGGATTCTTTAAGCCCTGGGGGAAACATTAGTTTATCCATATTGAGACAGATACATATTCTAGGCTTGGCTTTATCTTCCCTGCCAGCTGTATCTTTATCAGCACCACTAACTGAGAATACAGGGTATCTGATTTCTAAACATGGGATCCCATATAATATCTCCTTAAACCAAGGGAACCAAATTTTTAGCGAAAGAATTGCTGCAATGGGCATATAATCAAGGTATCTGCTCATCTTTTCATTAACTGTGTTATCAGAAAATTGCTGGCCTAATGACATTCTGGAAAACCTCATAAATGAGCAGCTAAGGAGTTTGATTGTTTTAGGGTTAAGCTGATATACTTCAGGATGTGGCACAAATTTTGAACCAATGGACTATTAAATATGTTGTGTTCTTTTTTTTCAGTTTTTTTTATTAATTAAAAAACTTAACAAAAGAACATTAAGATATCATTCCATTCTACATATACAATCAGTAATTCTTAATATTATCACATAGTTGCATATTCATCATTTCTTAGAACATTTGCATCGATTTAGAAAAAGAAATAAAAAGACATCGGAAAAAGAAATAAAACGATAATAGAGAAAAAAAGATTATACATA
>PVIY010050996.1:0-15908 GCA_004026745.1 Myrmecophaga tridactyla
GCACGTCATGCTAAGCAGAAACAGCCAGGCAGTTCAGTCCCTCTCTTCCCCCACAGATGTGAGCTCCTATAGGGCAGGCCAGCCTCTCTCCTACTCAGCTCTGTAAACCCAGAGCCTAGTGTATGGCCCCATGGATGGAGAAGGCACAAGGACATGACTCAACGGCAACCAATAAAACCTTCCCCAGAAGAGTTTAACAAATATGATTGCTGAATTATTATACTGAAATTTATTTTAGTTTCCAGTATATAAGAGCAGCTAGAAGCAAAAACCTAAAATAGAAGGACTGAAACCCATACCAAACTCTGAAATCTGTTCTACAACTAATTGTGGTGCTGTGCTTTGAAATTTATTGCTTTTTGGTACATGTTATTTTTCACACACACACAAAAAAAGTCAATTGTGATGATAAAAAAATATTTATTCCTTCTAGCCTTCAATGTTCTGGAGCTAGAAGGAAAATTCTGAGATGATGGTACGGTAGCCCATGACAAACTCTGGGATCTGTACCCTATCTACTTTTGTTGAAGAATGCTTTGAAAACTATTGCTTTTTTCTTTCTTTGCTTTGTATATATATTATATTATACAATTTAAAAAGTAAAAAAAAAATTATTCATTCATTCACTCATTTCAGGGTATCTACTCTGCTATATTGCTAAAACTGAAAGCACCAAAATCTTTGTCTCTGTCTCTGGTTTTGTCTTTTTTCACTTTCTATGAAACACACACACACACACACATATACATTTATAAATTCAACAAACTAGGGTAAGTTATTTAACCTAAGCAAACTGTGGTTTCATCACTTTAAAACATAAGCCATATAGGGTGGTACAACACTGGCTCAGCAGGCAGAATTCTCACCTGCCATGCTGGAGACCTGGGTTCGATTCCTGGAGCCTGCCCATGCCAAAAAAAAGTAAGCCATATAAAGCCTGGGCCACTTTGTAGCCTACCTCAGCACAGTGTGTCATCCATCTAATCAAAAAGTTAAGAAGCAATCCAAATATTCTTGAATCCTCTCAAAATTGTCAAAAGGAGCTTCAATTTCAAGAAATGTCTCCAATATTTTCAACTTCTCTTACTCTAACTCTTCAGATCTCCCCAGATCCTCTGTAGATAGCTCTTTAATTTTTCTCCTCCTCTCCTCTCACCTTTTAAGTTTACTATTTTCTCTTCTGCCAGTAACTCTCTACCCTTTTCAGAGAAAATCAACCAAGCAGGGCTTGGGGCCTTTCAATTTTATCCTATTGCTTATTATTCCATTTCAGCTCAATGAGGGCCCCAAAATGGAGCTGAGGTTGGGAAGGGAGGCTGTGAATTCTCACATCTCCATATGCCTTTTTCCCCCTTCTTACAGAATAATATAAATCTTGCAGGATAATTAGGATGATGATGTAGAACACTTGGTCCAGAGCCTGAAAATTGCAGGTACATAAAGAGGTCGTATCTGTTACACTGCACCTGCCCTATATTTCTCTGAGCCACCATTTCCCCCGGTGCCAAACAGAGGGTTTGAAGCTCTAAAGACATTTCAGCTTTACATTGTTGTGGTTCTATAGTATTAGGATGTGGGTAAAGACAAGATAAAGAAATACTTATTGACTCTTCATATCAAGGAGTTTAGCGTGAGCCAACATGTCCTGCTGTAAAATGAACTACGAAAAGGAAGAGGTTCCTTCTTTCCGCTCCCACCATCATCACCATCCCTCACCCACAACACAATAGTCATTCATTGTTCAGAAAATACTATTTGTCATATACTGAATCAAGCCTTCTGGTCACTAATCAATGACATCCATGCACAGGAAGGAAGGAAGGCATCCTGCCAGCACTAGGAAAAGACTGCAGAAGTCAGGGGGGCAGTTGAGGCAGGAGTCAAAAGGATGAACTGTTTCTCTGGCCAGAGAATGGGGAAGATGTTTAAGAGATACTCTTTTTCCAACTAGCAAGAGTATCTTGCATTAGACTGTGTACTGAATAAAGTGTTATTTTCAAGGCTGGTTATTAGTCACTGCCAAAGTTCCTAAGAGCAAATGCTCAACAACATATTATTTAAAAAAAAGTGTTATCTACAGATAAAATCTGATTTTTATGAGATCTCTGCTTTTCTAAAATATTTTGACTAAATCCCCAACTTATCCACATCTTTTACTCCCTACATATTTAACTGATAATCTTTTAAATTTTTGAGCCACAAATTTTCCTTTCCTTCAAACACTTCCAAATCTTTTAGATGCCAAATTCAAGTGATGGCTTCCAACTATTTCTTGGCCAAGCTATTTCTTTTGATCTCTTGGGGAGGCCAGTTAAAACCTGTGGCCACCACTCTTCAGGTATGTAGCACACCCATAATAAAGCTAAAGCAGCCTAGCCTTGTATTTAAATCAGGAGGACAGGAAGAGGATACCAGGAATGTCAGCTTCTTAGGGACAGGGACAATGCTATGCTTTTTTATACCCCACTGAATAAATAAGCCTGTGTGCATAGAAGGTACACCGCAGATGTCCTAGTACTTGTGTTAGGCTCCCAGCCTCTTCTGCAGTTGGTGTGGCCATATGACTAAATCTAGCTAATGAGATGTATATGAAAGATTTTGGGTGGGACTTTTAGGAAATTTCCTTATAAAAGGAGGATAGAGAGCTGAAGTGTGCCCTGTTGCCTTTCCCCATATCCCCCTTTCTTCTGTGCCCAGCAGCTGTCTTGAACCATGAGGTGATGCACAAAGAATATGGTTAGGATGATGCACTATGACAGAATCAGTGTGGATCTCTGGTAAGTGTGCAGCCTCCAGGCCCAATGGAGACTGCTAACTTTGGGGTTTTACAAAAGAGAAGCACAAAACCTTGCCTATGTATACCAGTGGTTTGGAGGATGTTTTCTGCTACACACAGTTGTGCCTAATCCTAACTGACATAGGAGCACTTGAGCCAGTGGCAGCAGTGCAGAGTCAGATATAAGCCACTCCCCTCCAATAACCCTCCAAAAGGCCAGCCTACATCAGGACAGTATGGCAGTAGCAGGAGGGAGAAGTTCTTCAAGGTAGACTCCAATAGCTCAGACTACCTAACTGCCTCCCAGGCTTGCTGAGTCTCCAGCCTGGGGCAAAAGTGAGAAGGGAGAAGGAAACTGCCAGCAAAGAGCCCAGACCCAAGATCCAAGTACAGCCTTGGGTGGCCATGAGCCATGACTTTTATGCCCTTGGCCTTGATTCATTATCTAGAGACCTTGATAATGCAGCATGCCATCTACAGAAGCTGTGTCAATCAGGACCAAAATCAAGAGCAGTTGAGGCTATGCAATGACATTGAGGAATTCTTGTATTTTTTTAGGTGTGTTCATGGTGTACTGACTATATATATATTCTAAAATTCTTATCTTTTAGAAACAAAACTTGAAATACTTCTAAATGAAATGACACAATGGCTAGAATTCACTTCAAAATACTCTGAGAGGAGAAATGAACAGGGGTATAGATTGCCCGTGAGTTTATCGTTGTGATCCTGGGTGATGATGTAGGGTTTGATTATACTATTTTCTCTGCTTTTTTATGTTTGAAATTCTCCATAATAAAAAGAAGAAAAATAAGAATAGTTCAAGGAAAAGTGCCTTCCACCCAGGAGTGTTTGGTGGAAGAGGGGGTGGGCAGAGGCAGAGCCAGTTGAGTGGGGGGATTCCCTTCTCACTGGGAGCACAGTAAGCCACCACCATCACCACCACCCCAACAGCATGCTATACAGCCATTCAAATTCGAGTTTGGGGGGGCCGGGCCCATGTGTACTATAGCCAGTTCCACTGTTTCTTTGTCATCATTTATCATAGAAAGTGCCATGTCTTGTTACTGAATGTAAAATTACTAGTTTACAAATTTGTTTCATAATATTTTGTTAACCACATTGCGATATAAAAGTTCTCCTGTGTAATCCAATGTATTTTATGTATTTAAAAATATTATTCTCATTATACTGATTTTAGTCTCCAGTGTCTTGGAGAAGCTAAAAAGAAAAATCTAAAATTGTGGAATTGTAACCCACACCAAACTATGAAATCTGTTCTACAACTAATTGTTGTAGTACGCTTTGAAATTTATTGCCTTTTTTGTATATGTTATTTTTCACAATAAAAAATAATAAAATAAAAGCATATATTATTCTAAGAAGGAATTGACAGGTTTCACCACACTTTCAAAGGGATTCACAAGACAAAATCAAATTAATAGCCCCTCAGCAGCTGTGTTCCTGACAGATGGACTAATTAAAGTATTAGCTACTCTCAACAGACAACAGTAGGCTGACTGGTGGTTTTCAGGTCCCACAATTCTTTACAATTGTTCCGTTAATGAGGTGGCCTAGCAGAATATGACACTGCATCCATCTGTATCACCCCACCATCCACCATGCATTTAGCTGTTGGAATAATCCTGTTGCCCTTATCCTTTGGAAAACAATGTTAGATGGACCTCAAAACATCCCCAGGCAAATAAGAAGCCAATGGTGGAAAAACAAATGGCAGAGGCACAGCCAGAGGCCACCCGATGGAGCTGATGTGTTGTTGGGTTGGCACTGTTCTCTCAATCAACAACATAGGGCAACACTCAATCCATTGACTCAGTCCATCAACAACGGACAGCAGCACTCACCAAGGAAAGCCAGAAGTTTTTAAAAACCCAACAGACACTTAAAACATTTTTTTCATATACAAAATAGAGACAAAAATTTAAAAAAATAAAATAAATTAAAATAGAGGAGACAGTAACTCTTATGAAATGGGTGGCATAAATGGAAACAAAGCAGTATGAGATTATCCCAGCAGAATTTAAAAAGATGGAAGAACCAGCTTCACTTCTCAAAATGGAATCATGTATTTCATACTTTGTTCAAAAGTATTTGTTTGGAATCTAGTATGGTACTGAACACCATCTTCCCTGGGCTATGCCCACTATTTGACATCTATTTATCCACAGAAGATTTTCTTTTCCACCCATCCTAAATTTCATATATTATTCAAATAACGAAGTCCTCCAATGTTGAAAGACAGCTACCTAACCTGCAATGGGCTTCACTAAGAGCTAGTCCCCTGGCCATCCCCTCCCCAACAGAGGTTGGGGCCCAGCAGTCTTTCTAGAATCCAAATCCCTAGTAACAGCCGATTGCCCAAGGGTGGAGATGTGACCTAGTCAAGACAGTTAGACTCTTTCCTGGAATTTGGACTTGGAAACCAGAGTTACTCCCTGCTGGGCTTGAATTGTGGACACGTAAACTTGGGAGCCATTAGGCAGGCATGTTTGGGGACTTGCATGCTAAAGCAGATAGCAGGTCAACCTGGGGGAGGACGTGAGTAGGCCCAGAGGAGCAGAGACACTTTAGTCAGGAAGGTCAGCGGCACCTTCTGTGAAAGCTGTCTGGACACACATAACAGAAGTCCACTGGGGACAAGGCTGGTTCATGAAGGGCCCCTATCACTAAGTTTAAAGTTGGTCCCTGTGGTACCCACCCACTCAGCATCCCACCAGTCCCTTTCAAAAGTGCGAAGCAGCCATGCAAGCAGCATACCTCCGGTCTGCCAATGCTTCTGCGGACCCGTGCTCCAACCCCTTCCGACTGCTCCCGGCTGAGCACTGAGAGGCTAACCTTCTTGGAGGACCCCATGTCGAAGTCTGCAAAGAGTGTTCTGATGCTGAGCTGGAGAGGATAGAGGGGCAGAGGAGGGAACACAACAAAAAGAGAAGTCATGAAGGAGGGAACATCCATGGAGGAAAAAAAACAAAGAACCTGTGTTAGGAGACTTACACAGATGAGAGAGGTGGGAGTTTTGTTGTAGAGACACTGGGAACATGGATCAGAACCAAGAGGCCCACGACTCTTGCCACCAGGACATGCCAAGGATCTTGGCAGTGAAAGGAATCTATCTAGCCCCGAATTTCAGGGCCAACTCTTCTGGCAAGAAATCTTTGAGCTTTCTCATGAAGGCTTCTAGAGTGCAGGCAACTCATGGAGGAGTCACCCTGGACAGCGCATGGGGACCAAAGCATTGCAGGATCAATCCAGACCCCGTATTTATTATTCAAGTGCTTCCTCTTTAGGGATCTAAGCTCTACCCAATGGAATATCATGGACAAGTATAATCCCTTTTCCACTTGAAGTGGTGGTGGACAATACCACCCACCCATCCCCACCTCCAAATCTATTCTTCAAGCTAAATATAACCAATTCCTTCAAAGATTCCTACTGAAACCAAGAGAGGTGCTTTAGCAAGAAGCCAGACTATGGAGCAGACAGCCTGGGTTTACATCCTAGCTTCACCACAAACCAGCTGTGTGATCTGTGGCCAGTTACTAGGCCTCTCTGTGCCTTGGTTATCCCATCTGCAAAACAGGGATTGTAAGATTGTCTATCTCTAAAGAATGCTAGCCACTGCTATTGAGGCAGCAATACCCGCCGGGTGGTCAAGACTTATCCTAAAATGGGACTGTCATCACCCCCGTTCAAGCAACTAGAAAGTATCTTACCCCTATCTGGACTATTTCTGGGTCCTTCCAGACTCCTATACTTAAAGTCTACGCATGTGAACGACAGGTGATGTACATAAGAGATCTCGGGGCTTTGCAGAGGGAACGGTCCTCTTACAAGTGGTACCAAATTTCAGTACTTAAGCATCCATCATCAGCTCCCCTAGGACGGGCAACGCGGGCTGGGGCGGGCAGGAGTCCCGCAAACTGAACGCGTGCATCCCCAGCCTAGCCCTAGCCCACCCGCGCAGGGGCAGGCTCGGGGCCCGGGGCGCCCCAGGTACTCACGCGGCGGCTGGGGCGGCCTGTGGGTGCTGCTGCGGCGGCGGAGGCACCCGGCAATCTAAGCGGCCGGGTGGCGGGGGAGCCCCTGAACGCGCCGCGGACGGCGAGCGCGGGGAGGGCGGGCTGCAGGGCGCGGATCCTGCCGCCTCACCGTGACTCAGCGGTTCTGGGGCCGGGACGGCGGGGCGGGGAGGTGCGGGCCCCGGGCGGGGACGCCGCTCCCTCCCTCACACTCGGGGGGGGGGACCCTCCCCTCCGCCCCCCGCCTCTCCCGGCAGCGCCGCCGCCCTCTGGCCTCCGCGCCCCTCCCCCAGGCCCGGAGAGAGAGGCGCGCCCTGCTCAAGCCCAGGCCCCAGCTCGACCCCACGGGCAAACCTGGCTTGAAGTGGACCCTACCTGCCGCCCACCCCACGAAACTTGACTGCACGGGTGCGAATCCTGCCTCCCCCATGGTTAGCTGCGCGTCCTGGGCCGGGAGGCTCAGCCTCTCCGTGCCCCCGGGGGAGGAGCAACCTCAGAGGTTGCCTCTTTACCGCTGCGAGCTGTAAAGGGTTGAGCGCACAGTGGGGTCGTTTGTTCCATGAACAGATTGCCTGCCGTGCGCCGTTTCGAGCTTTGACGAGGGGAACAAGACATTTTTGTTCCCGCCTCAGAGAAGCCCCCCTCCAGGCGGGCGGACGTCGAGAGCGGGGCGCCATCTTGGAAGGGGGCGCTCGCGCCCTGCCTGTCGCGGCTGAGGATGAGGATGAGGACGCCACGAGGCCGAGGTGTGAGCTCCCCGCCGCGCGCGCTCCCCAACTTCCTGGCCCACAGAGCTGTGAGCAAATAAAATGTTCCTTCACAGCCGTTCAGTTGCGGGGTACGTTGGTTCTTGATAATAAATAACTGGAAAGTGCGTGTTTACGCGTGTGGAAAGAAGAGGTGGGTTTTCAAAGCTCTCCAGGCTGTTAGGAATACTTCTTCCTACAGAAAGCGGATATGCCTACTTAAATATTATTACCAAGGCAACCAGCTCTCAAAAAGGTCACCAGTTATTATACTAGACTTTAGAGATTAAACGTTGTGTTCCACCGGCCATAGCAGTAACCTCCAGCGTACAGGTGTTAGAAATTGCATTTACTAGGACGGCTTCATAATGAAAGAAAACAGAAGAGGATGGCTCAGCTGGACACTATTTTACCTGTTTCTGTACTGGACTTGCGAAAGTCTCGGGGATGCTTTTCGGTTTGATGCCTTATCAAAGCCTCCCCTCAGACTCAGAATCCCCTCCAGCTCTGCAGCGGGAATAGCAAGCTTCCCTTCCTTCTTGTCTTTGAGTGGTGGGTCACGGCTGACCCTAAGTCCAGGGGTCTGCGTTGTCAGGGCAGAGCCGGGAATTCTGTTTGCAAGCCTGTGCGGGAAAAATGGGCGGGCCTGGAAGGCTAAAAGGCTTAAAATGGAGGAAAACCACAGGTGAAAGGGGGGAAGAATTTTTACAAACGGAATAGGGAGCATGTCCTGGTTTTGCTGAACTTGATCCACTTTTGCAATGAGAAATGTGAACCTGTACCCCGACCTTGGATCACTTGTCACACTGTCTTTGGACACCCAAGTGGAAATACCGAGCAGGCAGCTGGATATAAGCACGTGTAGACCGGCCGTCAAGTGCCTTTGGAATCAAAGGAAAATTCCACGTGTATCTGACAACAAACAAAGCTTTCCCTATAACATTCCAAATAATGCAGTTATAAGCTTTAAAGGCACCCACATTATCACCATATTTCATTCGACGCTTTCATATTCAAAAGTTTTATTTTCCTGTCATATAACTTATTGAATTTCTTTTCAAAAAATACATATTTTATAGAAATATAAAATTAGGGACAACTAGTACATTTCGTCATTTGCAATTCTTGTTTCTTCTTCAAACAGTCAATTCAAAAATTCTTTCTTGCAGATAGGCCAGGTTTTGGTAATTTGCTTCCCAGGGTACTGCAGCTGCTATTTGTTGAATGACAAATGTCTCTGGAATATTTCATATTAGGGATTCAGACTCACTGAACCCAGGAAATCAACTGGCTCCAAGTCAGGGGCTGATTATTTTGCAAACACTGGTTTGTGAAGGCCGAAAATGTTCTGGGTGGTTGAGAACATCCAAATGTAGCCAGAAAAGACCCAGTCTGGTCTGATGCAGAAACTACATGTGATCAGCCATAGGTGACAACTCATA
The DNA here is from genome assembly GCA_004026745.1 of Myrmecophaga tridactyla. NCBI lineage: Eukaryota > Metazoa > Chordata > Mammalia > Pilosa > Myrmecophagidae > Myrmecophaga > Myrmecophaga tridactyla. The sequence goes on from PVIY010050996.1 coordinate 9,005, forward strand.
CCTGTGTTCCTCTTCATCTTTCTCGTGGGTTTTTGGTAGTGTCCCAGAAAAGCAGAGCTCTAACTCTCTCTTTTGAGCCACAGGACTTTCCTAGAATTCATCACAAGCCAAACACTCTTGGCTCTGAAAGACAGATTCATCCCTGAACCAGGGAAGTGGAGAAATTTAGGTGAAGGATTCCCCTGATACTTGCCTCAATTACTGTGATAAACTTTCTCAGTTTTCAGCTTTTTGTAACATTGTGTCTTCTAGCCAAGCAAAGGCTGCTTTCGAGATCATAGCATTGAAGTTAAAATACAAAAACTAATTTAATTTACTACTTTAATGATGCTGAATGAAGTAAACTGATGTCTGTAACTTATTTTGGCACCCTAAAATAACAACAACAATAATAATAATAACAGTAAGGGGGATTGGTGGATGGATAGAGAGATGTATAAATGGATAGATAGATACATGATAAAGCAAATGTAGTAAAAATTAGGGACAACTAGTACATTGTCCCTAATTTAGATGGTGGTGTATGGGAGGTCACTCACTGTACAATTCTTTTAACTTTTCCATATTTTGAAATTTTTCATGACAAAATTTTGAGAAAAAAATAATTTGAGTCAAAGTGGGGATTGAGGCTGGAGGAATTTCATGAAGAACCTGCCCTCCTTGCTTCTTTCCTTGATTCCAACTTTGGTATCATATACAAGGTTTAATTTAGTATCTGTTGAATTGAGCTGTTGATCTAAATTCCGGGCTACTTGGTCACTTTCAGAGCTGGCATGATTCCCCTCAGGCATGAGCTGGCAATTATTTTCTGTAAGACCAGAGAGTAAATAGTTTTGATTCTGTGGGCCCTCCGGTCTCTGTTGCAACCACGCAGCTCTGCCTTTGTAGCACGGAAGCAGCCACAGACAGTATGTAACAAAGGGCATGGCTGTGTTCCAGTGAAACTTTATTTACAAAAATAGATGGAGGTCGCAATTTGCCAACTTCACGTAAACCCCAAATCCTTACCTCCCCCTTAAAAAAGGGAGTCAAATTGATAAAATACCAACAGTTTATGTAAAGATTTCATAGGCGTCAGGAAAGGTGATCATAACCTTTCTTTGTCTACCTCCACACCAACTTCCCCTTCTCCTTTTTTCAGGAAGAATGCCACTTTTTTCACAGTTGAAACTGAAATTTAATGTGCAAGCATTCTTAGGAGAGGTAATATGTTAACTTTAAATTACAGTCTGTACACGATCTACATCAGGTCCCAAGCCAGGTGAAGAGATACCCCCCAGGTGAAGAGAAGCCCATGGAGAAAACTCCGGCTGCAGAGAAGCTTTTGAAACTCTTGTGGACTTACTCCCTAATGAGGAGGGACAGAAACTAAAGGTAACACATAAGTAGGTTATAAGGTGATAAGAGCTATGAGGGGGAGATTAGAGCTGAGCAAGGGAGACTGGGAGTGTTGGGTGGGGCAAGGTTATATGATTAGATGTAGTTGGCGGGGTAGGACTCATTGCAAAAGTGCCATTTGAGTGGCACCTGGAGCTGAGAAAATGAGCCAGGCAGATATTTGGGGCAGTTTGCCAAACAGGAAACTATAAATGCAAAGACCCTGGACTGGTGGTGCTCGGAATATAGAAGGAGTAGCAAGGAGACCAGTTTTGAAGTGACACAGTGTAGGAGAAGAATTGTGAGGTGATCTTAGATATAGTAGTCGTGAATCAGACAAGGGGACCATTGGCAGCTCAGATGGAGGAGTGATGCAATCTGACTTACATCGCGAAGAATCGCTCTGGCCACTTGGTAGAGACTACACTTCAGAAGGCATGAGTAGAAGCGGGGTGAGCAGTGGGCAGGCAAATGCAATGTACTAGGTAAGGGATAGTGGTGACATGGCAAAGTCACATTAGAGGTGGTGAAGTGTGGCCAAACGTAGGGTATATTTTCAAGGTAGAATTAAGCACATTTCCCGAAGGATTGGCTGTTGGGTGTGAGGAATGGATAAAACTCAAAGGTGATTCCACATTCTTTGGCCTGAGCAACTAGAAGGATGGAGCTGCTATTAGTTGAGAAGGGGAAGACAGTGGGAGGAGCTAGTTTGAAGAGTTAATCAGGAGGTTGGCTTTGGACATGTTCAATTATTCCAAGTAGAGATGGACAAGTTGACAGTTGGATATGAGCCTGGAGTTCAGGGGGCAAGTTCCTGGCTGAAATTTGGGAGCATAAGCATATATTGTGTTTAAAGTCTTGAGTCAAATGATGTTTTAAAAGTGAGAGAAAAATAGCTCAGCCACAAAGCCAATCTCCCTCTCCTTCTCAACCTCTCCCTCTCTTCCTGTCCCTCTCCCTACCAGGCTCTTTTTTATTCTATAAATCTAAGCCCTAATTCTCCCTAGTGAACTATCTTGTTCACGTCATGAAGTCCAATCATCCCATGCTGCATCCCTATAGAAGCTTGTTTTCTGCTAAGTGTTTCCATGAGTGAACTTTGGAGACAATTTTTGAGGGTCTCACTGAGAAGAGGAAACAACGGAGACTAAAATTCAAGCAAATTAAATCACATAATCAGAAACAGGAGGTTGCCACAACAAGTTCGAATTAAACTAAAGACAGGGAAAATGCAAAGTCAGTGAAGGGTTCGGGAGAAGTAGCAGAGGAAGTGAATGGATAGAATAAATAAATAAATCTGTGGCATTTCTACTGAGAAGAAACCACTCCTTCCAGTTGCCCTCGAGTGTTTTCAGCCCCAAGAAGAAATGGAAATTCCAAGAGTCTGCAAGTCTTTCAGGAGTTACACCAGCTCTCTTTCCTCCTTCCCCCCTAAATTTACCTTTAAAAAAAAAAAAAGATCTTTTGCCATGTTACCGTATCTAAGCACTGAAGTGAATACAAATTGCCCCATGGGAAAGGAGGTCAGTTAGCAGAGGGTAGAATTAACTTATTTGGCCAGGTTGCCGTGCCACTGTTACTTTGTTTCTTGAATGATGGCCTGTTTTTATCCCTAGAAGAGGGAGAAATATTTGGAATCCATCAATGACTTTCATTTGCTATCTCAGTGCAAGTCTGTCCTCTTTTGAATTCTTCCGAAGGACTTCTTGCCCTTCATCAAATTCCCATTTCCAGCCGGAAATATTAAAATCTTCTCTCATCTCTGCGAGTGATTTTACACATACCCTATAGTAATTAAGCCTTTACATGTCCGTGTTCCCCCATGAGACATAAGCACCTGAAGTTGTGGGCTGCCTCTGTTCTGCTTACTTTATATCTCCAATCCCTAACAGAATGCCCAGCAAATGGCAGATTCTCAGTAAAAGTTGACTGACTGAATGAACAGAAAGGATGCCAATCCTGTATTCACTCTTTGAAAGTCAGTAGCTAACAAAAGATTTCATCACACCATAACTGTGTTGCGACTGCAAATAAAGTCCAACAATTTATAAATGAATGCAGTGTGTCAACACAGGCCAAAAGGATGATTACTTTTCTTGGTTGTCCCTAGCAGAGGCTAAAGTGTGTCATTCGCTTTATTATATGGGACCAGCCAGTGTACACCAGAGAAAATGGTTGAAATGAGCAAAGCCTAAAGTTGCAATGTGTCATAATGATGTCAAGTGATAATCACACCTTTTCATTGCAATCTTGATGCTTGATACAGTGACAAAAACTGATTTATTTTCCATTTCTGGATTTCTTAATAATTTAAGCTCTGGTAATGTGCTCCTTTTGGGTCATATCAGTTGTTCTCTCTCATATATTCTCAGGCCTCCCTTTGTTCAAGTGTTGAGTTGAAGTTTTCATTGCTTATTCTCTGTGCGCTTTGGCATTACCTAATGGTTTCCTGACTCATGTGAGAGAAGTCAGCGTCAGAAGTGAGGTTTGGCTGAGATATTTTCTTGTCCTTTCCAGGGTAGAGCTCTATAAACAAAGACAGGGTTATCACATATACCCAAGAGCTGCCTGGGAAAAGCAGGAGGTGCAGTTATCAAAGTTGGAAACTTTATGAAATATGCTTTTGTCTCCATTGTTGCTGCTTTCAATCAGATCAACAAGTGTTGGCTAAGTGTTGAGCGTGGTTTCCTGTAGGATTGTGTAAGGCCCTGCAGGACAATAAGCGTTTTGGGGGCCCTGAGTAATGTAGCCATTTCTGACCCAGCAGCTGGGAAAATGTGAGACAATTCGCTGCCGCTGGAAGGAAGAAAGCTGGTGCTGTGGTCTTGCAAGACCAGACTAACTTCACTCTGTGGTGGGCTCCTGCAACCGAACGAGGAAAATGGTGCGTATTGGAGGCCATTTCCCCTGCCGCATAGGTTCAGGGCCAGGTGCTGTGGGGCCTAAAGTTTATACAATTTGGGAGTGCCCGCGCTAAGAAAAAAATTACACAAAATTGTGACTATGAAATTGCTAGGGCTGCTTCCAGGGCTATGGAAGATACTTTGTAATTTGGGGGCACAGGGCCTAAACGACTGTGATTTCCCTGTAGCCCTAGCTCAAAGTCTCTCTCAGGGGAGTCGTGAGGATGTGTCCTCTAGCTCACGCTAGCTTTGGGCCATGTCCTCTTCTGATTTGCCCAACACTGTTCTTGAGCCATCTCTCTGCCCTGATTTTTCATACTGGCTCCCTAACTGCTTCTAAAAAGACAAAGAAATGTTATTCCTTCATTCTTTCCTTCACGTGTTTTTATGATGTTATTTTAGCTACAAATATTTGTTCTGAGGGTGCTTAAGTCTCTATCTAAGATATTTTAGATGTAGATAGAAAGCTGGGGGGAGAGGTCATCTGTATCACTGCATCCACATCCGTGTCATTGTGGAAGTTCTCAGGCATTAGGAGGATTTCATTTGAGTGAAAAGTAGTACGAGTAAAATGTGGTCTAGGTTGGCGCTGCTCAAAGTCTAAATGTGTATGTGGATCACTTGGGGGCCTCGCCAAAATGCAGATTCTGATTCAGGAGATCTGGAGTGGGGCCTGGGATTCTGCATTTATAACAAGCTCCCAGGGGATACTGATGCTGCCCATCCATGGACCATATTTTGAGTGACATTCAGTTATTCATGAGAAATCTGGTGGCACAAATACATAGTCAATGAAGGTTGGTTCAACCTGCTTTTAAGGTAACTAACTGGTCCCCAAATGGAAAGCCAGTTACCAGACCTACAGAGCCAGTGATTGCTGACTTGAGGGTATCTGAGAGTGTATTGCTGCCCCCCTTTATCTCTTGTCCCCAGGAGCTGGGAGAGGAGTTATAAGGGCTGAAATTTTATTATGGAGGATCATTTCATTGTCTTCTGTTCTTTTAACTTTGCTATTGTCTTTTTTTAAACTTTGCCTATGGAGTGATGAGGGCAAGGGGCATATGTCTCCAGGATATCTACTAGGGTACTAGGCACTGTGCCTTCATTTTCTCTTGACTCCTCATAAACTTTGAGATGGTTATTGTTTTACTCCCTTTACAGATAAGGAAGCTGAGGTTAGGCAGGGTTAAGTAATTCACCAGGTTGCAAAGAGACAGAGCAGGGATTTGAACCCGCCAAAGCTCTTTGCATTCATTGGTACCAACTTGCATTTCTTAAGGAATTAAAAAAACTTTATAGATTTTTCCCCCCTCTAATTTCTGAGCTAATGTCTATGATATAAGCAAACTCAGGGTTTATTCATGTGCACATGAATATATCACTTTTGCTTTTTTTGTAAGGAAGGTGCCCAGTGAAAGTCTCCTGAACAGAGGGGAGGGTAGAAGGAAAGATGTTGCTGAAAAAAGGAAAGGGCTTAGTAAAACAGCAAGAGGCACTGAAGATGAATTTAATTCCCAAAGCAGAATTTAGCTCCAACAGGAATAGCAGTGAAATTCTTGCCTTATTTATGCAAAATGGCCTTCCCTAGGTGTCTGGTTTTCATAATTTCATTTTGGTTCTCAATATGCTGAGAATTTGAGTGTCAGCATCAAAAGAATCTCTGTTCATGCCATGCCACAACCGGTTGTAACTTTCTCTCTCCCGTTATATCATCACCGTGTGGAATAGGGCCTTGTCACATTCTCTGAAGCCTGTATTCAACTTTGGCCAGCATCTTAAGATTTATATTTTTCATCTACTTTACATGATTCTGAATTAAGCTTTTTGTTCCTATTTCATTTTACCATCATATTTTTTTTCAGTTAAGTTACAGAGAGGTAAATGGGGGCCTAGCCTAGGCAAACATTTAAAGGTCAAACTTGTAGTAGGTTCTTCCAGTTTCCTTTTCTGAGCCCCATCCTCTGCTGCCACATGGATAATCTTCCCTCTCTTTCAGCCCTCTGCTGCTCTTCTACTCCACTCATTATTTTAATATCTTGACCCCATCAAAAGCTTTAGCTAAATGATTGTTCTAGTTTGCTAGCTGCCGGAATGCAATATACCAGAAACGGAATGGCTTTTTAAAAGGGGAATTTAATGAGTTGCTGGTTTATAGTTCTAAGGCCGAGAAAATGTCCCAATTAAAACAAGTCTATAGAAATGTCCAATCTAAGGCATCCAGGGAAAGATACCTTGGTTCAAGAAGGCCGATGAAGTTCAGGGTCTCTCTCTCAAGTGAGAAGGCGTGTGGCGAACACAGTCAGGGCTTCTCTCTCGGCTGGAAGGGCACATGGTGAATATGGCATCATCTGCTAGCTTTCCCTCCTGGCTTCCAGTTTCATGAAGCTCCCCGGGAGGTGTTTTCCTTCTTCATCTCCAAAGGTCACTGGCTGGTGGACTCTCTGCTTCATGGTGCTGCAGCATTCTCTGCTCTCTCTGAATCTCTCATTCTCCAAAATGTTTCCTCTTTTATAGGACTTCAGAAACTAATCAAGACCCACTCAAATGGGTGGAGACATGTCATCCCCTAATCCAGTTTAACAACCATTCTTAACTAAATCACATCAACCAGGGAGATGATCCAA
>PVIY010050997.1:0-15907 GCA_004026745.1 Myrmecophaga tridactyla
TGTGTGCAACCCATAGAGAAATGCCTGGATGCAGTTGCAGCAAAAAGATGATAGAGATTTCCTCTGGGAAGTGGAGGATGGACTGGGGAGAAAAGGAGGGTACAGGACAAGCAGTCAAGACACTTTAGGCTTCCCCATAACATTAAAAAAAAGGTTTTAAACAAGTAGAATGTAGTTGCGCATTACTTGTGCAATTAAAAATAAATTTTAAAAGAGAACTTATTCTTTAGTCCATAGTAAAAATACCAAAGCTGGGTGAAAAATATATTACAGGTCAGATAAAGGAAGGATTCAAATTAACACTTGCTCTGTGCCCTCTAATTTGCCCCTCATCATTACAAATAATAATGATGGTGGTGATGTAAGGTAATATTTATTGAGTAAGGGTAGCCTTGGGTTAAACTTTTTATCTCTATTACCTAATTTAAGCCTTATAATCTTATGAGCTAGGCAGTATTCATTATTCCCATTTTACAGATGAGGAGCCTGAGGCTCAGAGAGCTAACGGGACTCATCCAAGGCTAGCAAGCTGCAGAGCTGGATTTCAAGGCTATGCCCAACAAATTTCACAACCTCAACTTTTTATGGTGTTCTGCTAGAAAATTTTTGTAGATCAGGGCAGGGCGGGCCCTTCTGTTTGTAAATCCCCTTCCCATCCAAGAATGCCAGGAATGTGGCAGGAGTTGGGGAGAGTGGGAGGGTGGGAGAGGGCATGATAGAAGAGGAGAGAGGGAGGCAGGGCAGAGAAAACAGGCGGCTGGGAGTGCTATGGGGTGAGGCTTCACAAACACCAGTCCTGATCAGGATGAGAAAGCTGTAGTTGACACCCCCACCAGGCAGAGGCGGTATTGCCTGAAGGCTAGGAATACAGGCTCTGGAGTCAAGCCTCGTCTCTTGGGCAAGTTCCTTAAGTCTTCTCTATCAAGTGGCTGTGCTGCAGGGATACTTTAAGGAATCCATGAGGATGCACACAGAGCACTCTGGCAAATAGTCCGGGATGCTCAGAAGTACTTGTTTTCACAATGACAATCACCAGATTCCCAAGAGTTGGTTGACCATGCTGCCCAGCTGTGAGTATTCCCTGCTGTGGCGGAGATGGGGTGAGGACAGGCAGCTTCTGTTCTCTCTCCTCTCCTGTCCTCTCACTGGCTGCCTCAGCCTGACTGCCATCCCGGTGACCAGGCATATGGCCAGCGGTGTGCACAGGAGAGCGCTCCCACCGGCACGAGGCTCCCTCCTGACACCTGAGGGTTCTGAGAGTGGGTGGAGATGCCCTGAGGGCAGCTCAGTGTTGGCTGAGGCCCAGATGGATTACACCACCCTTCAGGAGAGACAAGGCAGATTTCATCATGGTCTGGCTCCCTGGCAACTTCCCCATCAATCTCAGGAAAGCGCAGGGATGGTAGGGATGTGCTCCAGAAGGTCTGGGTAGAGGCATCCAGGTTGCTGAGCTCTAGAATCTGAGGTCACAGGGTGGGGGTGGGTTACATGAACAAATGTTCAACCTTTGCAGACCATAAAGCCATGCTTTTAGGGACCGCCCAGCAATGAGGCACTGGGCTGGGTAAGAGGGGTATGTGAGGGCTGACCACCCACATGTTCCTGCAGGGGTGACTCTCATGAAAGGCAGCAGCAGCAAACCAAGGGGAAAAGATTTTCTACCCAGTTATCGTGCTATGCAATGGTTCCTCCATCTGTGTTCTGGTTACCCTTACTAAGTAAGGACCCAAACGTTAGCACCTAAGACAACCGTTCTGTTTTCTTTACACTTCTGTGGGTCAGGGATTTGGAAAGGCTCAGGTGGGCGTCTCAGGCTTGTGTTATCTCATCCCCTTGGCTCACAGCAGATGGAAGCCAGAAGAGCAGGGGCAGGGACAGAGGACCTGGTGGGGCTGACTGAGCTTCCCTTTTTCTTCATGTAGTTTCAGGTCCTCTACATTTGGTGTCTCTGTGGGGTCTCTCCATGTGGGCTAGTTTTGGCTTCCTCACAACATGGCAACCCCAGGCAGTTGGATAGCTCACATGGTGGCTGAAGGCTTCACATGAAGAGCATGTATTACCGTGAGCAAAGTAGATGCTGTCTTGCCTTTTTTACCTGGCCTGGGAAATCCCATAGTACTACCCCAGCTCTCCTCTTTTTGCCCCAGGAGTCACCAAAGCCCACTCAGATTCAAGGGGAGGGATCCTAGAGATCACTTTTTTCTTTTTAATAATATTTTTATTGACAAATCTTCACACACACACAGTCCATAAATGGTATAAAATCAATGGCTCACGATATCATCACATAGTTGTATATTCATCACTATATCATTTGTAGAACATTTGCATCACTCCAGAAAAAGAAATAAAAAGAAAAAACTCACATATCCCATACCCCTTACCCCTCCCTCTCATTGACCACTAGTATTTCCATCTACCCAGTTTATTTTACCCCTTATCCCCCCGATTATTTATCTGTTTTTTATCCTTATTTTTTTACTCATCTGTCCATACCCCGGATAAAAGGAGCATCAAATGCAAGGTTTTCATAATCATGGCCACATTGTAAAAGCTATATCGTTATACAGTCATCTTCAAGAAACATGGCTACTGGAACACAGCTCTACAGTTTCAGGTACTTCCTTCCAGCCACTTCAATACACCATAAACTAAAAAGGAATATCTATATAATACATAACCCCTTGGGTAACCTCTTAATCCTGTTTGAAATCTTTAGCCTCTGAAACTTTATTTTGTCTCATTTTTCTCTCCCCATTTTGGTCAAGAAACCTTTCTCAATCCTATGATGCCAGGTCCTTGCTCATCCTGGGAGTTCTATCCCTCGTTGCCAGAGATTTACACCCCTGGGAGTCATGTCCCACATGGTGGGGGGAGGGCAGTGAGTTCACCTGCTGTGCTGGTTCGAAAGGATTTATGTACCCTAGAAAAGCCATGTTTTAGTCCTAATCAATCTTGTGGGAACAACAGTTTCTTCTAATCCCTACTCAGCACTAGGAAACTTGATTAGGTTATCTCCACAGAGATGTGGCTCAATCAATTGTGGACATTAAACTTGATTAGATGGAGACGTGTCTCCACCCATTCCATGTGAGTCTTGATTAGTTTACTGAAATCCTATAAAAGAGAGGGCACTTTGGAAAGAAAGCCTTTTGAGAATGAGGAGAGAGCCACAGAACCATGACAGAAGGATGAGAGAACCATGGAGTCCGTGAGCCAGCTACCTTTGGGGATGAAGAAGGATAATGCGCCTGGGGGAGCTTCCTGAAGCAAGAGGCCTGGAGAGAGAAAGCTAGCAGACCGTCGCCATGCTCACCACGTGTTGTTCCAGCTAAGAAACACTGAGCATCTTGAACCAAGGTATCTTTCCCTGGATGCCTTAGATTGGACATTTCTATAGACTTGTTTTAATTGGGACAATTTCACAGCCATAGAACTGTAAACTGGCAACTTATTAAATTCCCATTTTTAAAAGCCGCTCCGCTTCTGGTATACTGCATTCCAGCAGCTAGCAAACTAGAACACCTGCCAAATTGGCTTAGAGAGAGAGCACATCTGAGCAACAAACGAGGTTCTCTGGGGGTGACCCTTAGGCATAATTATAAGTAGAATTAGCCTATCCTTTGCAGGAATAAGTTTCATAGGGGTGAACCCCAAGATCAAGGGCTCACCTATTGATTTGGTTGTCCCCAGTGCTTGTGAGACTATCAGGAATTCCCCAAATGGAGACGTTGAATATTTCATCCTTTCTCTCCAGTTCCCCAAGGGGACTTTGCAAATATTTCTTTATTCACTGCCCAAATCACTCTGGGATATATCAGGGCATCACACGAACCTGGACAAACCAACAAGATCTCATGCCCTGTTCAAGATTCCATGTGCTTATGGTGTTCAGCTAAACTGACCATGCACATTAAATTACATAATATGCTACATGAATTATGAATTTTGCACCAAATAAACATCATTCCTTTTTGGTCTCACAAAGAAGTTGTAGTTTTAAAATATGGACGATATTATCTTTTACTCAGTCTTCTGATCTACTTTAGTCCTATCCAGATCAGCTTCATTCATAATTCTAATCAAAATCTGATCCCTTTTTCAACCTTTGAAACAATTCCTATATGGGGTACTGCTGACTTTTATAGCTTCAGGGCTCTAACTCTGAGTCTCAGGTGTCATGTAAATACCTGAAGTTTCTAGGAATGACCAGGTCATCTACAAACAGCTCAGTACCTCAGAATTTAGAAATAATAACTACACTCCTGAATATATATGACTGCTGTAAGAGCTTACAATCTAGGACCCTTTACAATAGGCCCCAACCTGATAACCCATGCTCTCAACTTCAATTCACCAAGTTTTAAATTATAGTTAGTCCATATGAGTGAGGAATGATAACGTTTGTCTTTTTGTTCCTGACTTTTCATTCAACATACAGTCCTTAAGTTTCCTTCAGCTAGTCGCGTGCCTCATGACTTCATTCCTTCTTGTGGCCAGTCAGTAGTCTGTTCTATGAATACACCACAGTTTTCCCTTCCTTTCCTCAGTCGTTGTACCCTTAGGCCCCCTCCATTCATTGTGAATCTTGAACACTGCTGCCGTAAACACCAGTGTGCAACTACCCATCCGTGTCCACACACTCAGCTCCTCCAGGTATATACTGAGCAACGGGTTTCAGGGTCATATGGCAACCCCACCCCTAGCCTCCTGTGGACCCACCACGCTGCCCTCCACGGGGCTGCACCTCTCAGCTTCCCTACCGACCATGAATAGATGCATCTCTTTCTCCACCTTTTCTCGAGCACTTGTTTCTTGCTGTTCATTTTTTTAACAGTTTTAGTCACACAGCATACACTCCAACCTAAGTAAATAGACATGCCTTATACTTACCTGGCAAGGGAGTTACCAAGATCACATAGAGATTACTTCCTGAGGGGAGGAGTCTCCGAGTCACATTGTAGATGAGCACGTGGAATGGGAAAAGTTGTGGCTCTTTGGAAAATGCAACTGACCACACCCTGCCATATCCCTACATGACAACCTTTGCTCCCCTCTAGGATGGCCACCTGCTATTGTTCATTGTGAGCAGTCTGGGACTGCTAATGGAGCATCATCAATTTTCTTAAGTGGAGATGAATGCTAAAAGGACTGGCTGTGGCCACAATTTTAAAGAAATAGCTCATAAAAATACTTCACTTCCATTGAGGTTCTCCTGCCAGGTACTCTGCTTAGAGTACATTGCACCCACTATCTCATTCAATCCTCCACTGACTCTAAGAGAAGGGACCATCAGTATGAGATGAGGAAAGTGATGCTCGGAAGAGTTAGAGACTTACACAGTTAGAGAGTAGCTGAGTTTGCTCAGAAACAGACCCTGAGACACAGAGCCATGAGTTGCCATGTTAAGAAATTTGACTACTCAGAGGCCACCGTACAGTGAGGAGGTTTAAGCTACATGGAGAGGAGATTGCAGGTACTCCAGTCAATGGAGCCGAGCTCAGTGCCACACGTGTGTTAAGAAACCTCCAGATGATTCCAATTCCCAAGCATTTGTCCCCCATTTGAGCATTCCCAGCTGGAATCCCAGACACCATGGGGCAGAGTCAAGCCTTCCCCTACGTGCTCTGTCTGAATTTCTGATCTATAGAATCCAGAGTACAAAAAAGTGGCTATTTTATGCCCCTAAGTTTTGGGCCATTTGTTGTGCAACAATAGCAATTGGAATAGGATAACCCAACCCAGCCTCAATTTTTCTGGGATTTCTCTGAGACATTGCCCAGGGCACATGTTAGAATTGCCCTACTTCCCACCCCTCATTGGTTGAAGGGCATTTCTAGGGCATCAATTCCCTGGGATTTCTGGCCTGCTCCTCCATGTGGGCCCAGAATACTCCCCAGCAGAGAGATGAAGGCCTGGGGAAGCATGAGCACTGTCTGGAGGCATCTTCCAGGGAAAGCCAAGGTGTAGGAGCGGGGCCCAGAAGCGGCTGCTCACTAGTGGAACCAGGCTTGGAACCCTGCCCTCCCGGCCTCCGCGGGGCCCAATCCTGCCTTCTGACCTCTGAGGACAATGAGAGGTCCCAGAATCTCAGACAGGAAAGAGAACTGCTGCGATTCAGACTGGAGTTACTTTGCGTGGGTGTGCTGGTTTGAAAGGAAGTGTGCCCCCTAAGAAAAGCCATGTTTAAATATAAGTCCCATTTCATAAAGGTAGAATAATCTCTATTCAATACTGTATGTTTGAAACTGTAATGAGATCATCTGCCTGGTTGATGTGATTTACTCAAGAGTGGTTGTTAAGCTGGATTAGGTGACGACATGTCTCCACCCATTTGAGTGGGTCTTGATTAGTTTCTGAAGTGCTATAAAAGAGGAAACATTTTGGAGAGAGAGATTCAGAGAGAGTGACACTACGAAGCAGAGAGTCCACCAGCCAGTGACCTTTGGAGATGAAGAAGGAAGACGCCTCCCTGGGAGCTTCACGGGACAGGAAGCCGGGAGAAGACGCTAGCAAATGACGCCGTGTTCGCCATGTGCCCTTCCAGCTGAGAGAGAAGCCCTGACTGTGTTCGCCATGTGCCTTCTCCCTTGAGAGAGAGACCCTGAACTTCATCGGCCTTCTTGAACCAAGGTATCTTTTCCCAGATGCCTTTGATTGGACATTTCTATAGACTTGTTGTAATTGGGACATTTTCTAGGCCTTAGAACTGTAAACAAGCAACTCATTAAATTTCCCTTTAAAAAAGCCATTCTGTTTCTGGTATATTGCATTCCAGCAGCTAGCAAACTAGAACAGTGGGACCGCACGATCCATGTACAAGGAACAGAGTCCACTGATGGTTCCGGGAACCTCCCTCTACCCAGCCATGGGCAGCCTGGGTCTCTTCCAACTCTGGATCCAGGAACACGAAAGTGGGAAGTGGATCAAGGCCATATTCCAGGAGGTGACTTGCTCATTCTTCCCATGTCCATCTCTCCAACCAAACCAGAGCCTTCTCCGGAGGGGGTGTTCCAGTCCCCCGGGGCCCTCCCGATACCCAGCCTAGGGCTTCATATTCAGCGCCCTGCCAGGCGCTGTGTAAGGGCAGGGACTGCAGGCGCTCTGTTGTAGCTGTGCTTGGAGCAGGGCTTGGCTCACGGTGAGTGCTGCTTAGTAATTCTTTCCAGTGAATGAAGAAGAGTCAGTGCTCCATTACATTTCACATGTGAAAAAATAAATGTATGAGTAAATAAATGAAGTCTTCTCTAACACAGCCCAGGTCACACAGCCTCCCCATTCTCTCTGAAGCTCTCAGCATTTAATGCCTACAAAATAGCAAGTCTATTCTCTCGTTTATCTGAGACAGTGTTACTTTACTTCTGAATAGTAAGGCGCTTCAGTAACATCACGTCTGCTTCTACCTGAGATGAACTATTACAGTTTTCATGTTCATATCCCTCTAATGTGTTCTATATAAAATTCAACTTTTAAAAGATGAGTTCCTGATTTGCACACCTGACAAGTCATTAAAAAGTTAGAAATGGTTGGTGCCAAACCCTGACTTTGTGAAAAAAAAATATGGATGTATGAAAATCTCCAGAACTTAATTCATGAATTTTGCCTCTATATTCATAGGAGAGAGTAGCCTGTACTTTTCATTTTCTGGGCTATCTTTGTCATGATTTGGCAATAAGATGCAAATTTCATAAAGTATAGCGGGAAGTTTCCATTCTTTTCTCTGTGGTGAGAGAATCTGAATCCCTTGGAAATTACTTGCTCCATGAAGGTCTGAAATAATGCAGGCATAAAACTATCAGGTTTTGGAGAGGGAATTCTTTGTGAAAATTGTCTATTTTTTCATAGCTGATGTATTATTTGGTACAATATAATTTTCTTTTAGTCAATTTTGGTAATTTTATAGTTTCTTGGAATTTACAAATCATTCATTTCACCCAGATGTTTTATTTAATTAGCCTAGACCTGTACATGGAATCTTCTACTAATTTTTGAAATCTTCAGCATATTCATGATTATATCCCCTTTCCAATTTCTAATGGTTCCTATTTGTCATTCCCCTGTCTTCTTCCTTATTGGATTGTCTTTTTTAGAAGCTGACTTGAGGCCAGCATTGTGGGTGGCACCCAAGAGCTCCCCTGCTGTTTCCTTACTCCGCGAGGCATGGTCGGGACACCATTGGTCGGTAAGGGTCTTGCCATCTCCTCCACAGGTGAGGAAGGAAGGCCCAGAGGGGACAAGCAATAGATCTGAAACCAACAGCCAAGATGTGGAGGGCCCAGGATTCTAACCCAAAACTGTCCCATGAAGTGCTGCTTCCCAGCCACTCAGCCACTCGGTCCATCCATCTCTTCCTTTCAGACCGGAAGGCAGAAGCCTCTAAGCCACACCAATGACTATTCGGTGACGGGTCAGTTAAGAGACCGAGGCAATCCAGGAGGGGACGCTCCTCAGAGCTGGGCAGGCCGGCTGTGGGAGTCTGAGACCCATTTTGTTCATTACATGTGAAAAGCAGATGCAATTTTAAATGTCCTGCTTTGGCTGCCAGAATCGGGCCAAGCAGGACCGCTGAGAGCAGTCAGACCAAATAAAAGATATTATTTAGGAGTGATTTGAAAGCAGACAAGCTGAAAACATTGTGCATGGAAGGAACGTGCGCATCAAAATCACTTTCCCCAGTCTTGCAAGTGGATTCACCTTTAGGGCAATTTCCCTCATGGTAATACAACTCCGTGAGTGGGCTCGGGCTTGTGGGTAAGTGATTTCCCAGCCGAATGACTTCCAGCCCTGGTGTGCATGGGCCCTGATGCTGTCCATCTTTTAGAAGCAGCTTCAGAGTGCTCAAGACTCATCTTTCCAGCACTCTGTGGTGATGAGAAGGGTAGGCGGAGCCCTGACCCTACACATTTGTTGAACATTCACTCTGCACATGACCAGAGGGTCTAAGAGCTGCAAAGCAGTAAATCGTGGCTCAGAGAGGTTAAGATACATGCCCAAAGTCACACAGCTCTTCCCCTAAGGAGCTTCCAGATGTTAGGAGGGCAGGACAGGTGCAATACTGTGTGGTACGGGTGTTGCCAGGAATTTAGAGGGAGGAGGTAGCATAACACTGTAGAAAGAGCATGTATTCTTCAGGATCCTAGAAAGGAGATGACATTCATGTGCAGATTGCAGGGGAGAATGTAAGGGGTGAGGACACTGTTTACAGAGGTGTGGCAGGGTGAAGTGAGCCAATAGGCATGGTGAAGCACTCTGGGACTTCAACACAGGGAAGCTCCTACCACTTCTGGCCTGAAAGGGTTTGGGTTGCACCATTCCCAGCATCCAGACAGGGGCCTGTAGAAGAAGGATCTCCAATGGGAGCCCAGGGGAGGATTTCTTCCCATTGGACCTGGGAGCCTGCATTCCAGCTGGAATGGAAGAATCACATCACATGGTGTGAAGCAGTAGTAATAATGATAATAAGAGACTTCAAGAATTTTAGAGTTGTGGGCCACAGTGGCTCAGCAGGTAAGAATGCTTGCCTGCCATGCCCGAGGACCCGGGTTCGGTTCCCGGTGCCTGCCCATGTTAAAAAAAAAAAAAAAAAGAATTTTAGAGTTGTCAGTACTGGGTCATCGAGGCAGGAGCCCTCGTTTTGTCCCCAAGAGAAGGGATTTGCCTGGAGTCTCACATCCTGCTCTGGGGGTAGCTCTGGGTTGATGCAGGCCCAGCCTCTGGGGATGCTGATGGCCCCAGGCTGCTACCCACTCTCTGGAGGCCACCTGGGCTTGACCCCCAGCAGGGTCTGCACACGACCAAGTTACTGAGCTAGAGTCAGCCATGGGGAGACAGACTCCCGCCAGTGAGTGCCAGAAGGCTAGGCTTGGTGTTCTGGAGGTGGTGTCAGCTACCATGCAGCGGTCAGCCTGGATTTAAATCCTGCTTTTGCCACTTACTGAGCCATGTGATCCTGGCCTAACCACCTAACATCTCTGGGCCTCGGTTT
Organism: Myrmecophaga tridactyla; assembly: GCA_004026745.1. Taxonomy (NCBI): domain Eukaryota; kingdom Metazoa; phylum Chordata; class Mammalia; order Pilosa; family Myrmecophagidae; genus Myrmecophaga; species Myrmecophaga tridactyla. Next base: position 9,986 of record PVIY010050997.1, read on the forward strand.
CCCCAACTTTAAAATGGGGATAATGATAGTACTTAACTCTTGAAATCCAGTGTCATAAGGTACATAAAGCAGATGGTGAGCATTCCATAAGTGTTAGCTATTCTGTTATTGAGCACTTTATATACTCATCATCTCAGGGACCCTCACTGCAGCCCTAGGAGGAAGAAGGCTCTGGCATGACCCCGTTTTGGTTTGTTAAAGTGGTTGGAATGCAATATACCAGAAATGGAATGGCTTCTATAAAGAGAATTTATTAAGTTACAAGTTTACAGGTCTAAAGCCATAAACATGTCCAAACTAAGGCATCCAGATAAAGATACCTTGACTTAAGGAAGGCCAATGTCTGTCACATTGGAAGGCACATGGCTGGCATCTACAGGTCCTTGGTTCCTGGTTCTGTTGCTTCCAGCTTCTGATGCCATTGGTTTCCTCTCTAAGCATCAGTGGGCCTTCATTTATCTCCTCCAGGACACAACTCTGGGTTCTGGCTTGCTTAGCGTCTCATGGAAAGGTACATGGCAATGTCTACTAGGCTCTGCATCTCCAAACATCCATGTCTAGGCAACTTCTCTGTTGGCTCCCCAAGCAACTTCAAATGTCTGCATCTCTGTCAGCTCTGAAGCAACTGTATTTTCTCCAAAATGCCTCCCCTTCTGAAGGACTCCAGTAAACTAATCAAGACCCACCTTGAACGGGCAGAGTCACATCTCCATATAATCAAGAGGTCACATCCATAATTGAGTGGGTCAATCTCCATGGAAACAATCTAATCAAAAGGTTTCCACTCCAAACAATAGATCTGGCCTCACACAATTGGATTAGGAAAGAAACATATTTTTTCTTAGATACGTAACTATTTCAAACCAGCACACCCCCAATTCCTCAATGGGGAAAATGAGGCTTAACAAGGTGAAGTGATTTCTCTGAGGTCACATAGCTAGTCAGTGGTAGAATTGAAATTCAAACTCAAGATCATTAACTCCAAAACTCCTGGGTGTTCTCTTAACTGTTCTAATTGCTTTTGGAATCCCACTCACTCAAAACCTGGCTGTTAGGTGCACAGGCAGCTTAAGGGTAGAATTCTCACCTGCCATGTAGGAGCCCTGGTTGAATTCCTGGCCCATGCACTCAAAAAATATTTGCTTTTCAACAAATGGTGCTGCGATAACGGGATATTCAGATGGAAAAAGAATGAAATGTGATCCCTACAGCACTGTGTCCAAAAAAAAAAAACAAAAGCAAAAAATCTGACTGTCCAGTTTTCTCCAAAAGATGAAAAGCATTGATTTCAACATGTCTCCTAAAAACCTGGGCTGATGGGGGCTGTGGACCTTTTAGAGGAACACAAAATGTGGCCCCGCCTTTTCACACCATTTCTATTTCCATGTGAGTATCTCTTTATTGCAGCACCAGTTGTTGAATTTTTGTTTGTTTTTGTTAGTGTCTTTTGTTTGTTTGGGAAGTGCATGGGCTGGGAATCAAACCCAGATCTCCTGTATAGCAGGTGAGAATTCTAACACTGAACTACCCTCACACCCCCTGGCTTTGCTCTTTTGATGCTCAAATCTCACAGAATAAAAAAAAATAGCACATGTGCATGCACACGTGTGTGTTTCACTCACGTGTGTGTGGTGAGGTAAGGTAGGGGAACCTTTTTCTATAAACAAGTACCTTAGGAACATTTAGACAATAAACTCCTTCATTGTTTAAACCAGGGATGAGCAAATCTTTCCTGTAAAGGTCCACAGTGTAAATATTTTAGGCAAGGCCAACTGTGTAATTTGTTGGTGCAGTGCAAAATGAAAACGCAGCATCCATTGTTCAAAAATTATTCAGAATTTCAAGATGATGACAGCAGGGCATTAAACCAAGCATTGGCCCCTTCTGAGCACAGGGCCCCTGTGTGACCATACAGGTCGAATGCCCATGATGTCGACCCTTGTTTTCAGGCCGTGGTTCTCTGTTGCATCTACTAACTCTGCTCTGGTAGCCCTAAAGAAGCCATACACAATATGGAAATGAATGGGTGTGGCCGTGTGTCAATAAAACTTTATTTGCAAACACAGGCAGTGGGCCAGATTTGGCCTGTGGGCTGTAGTTTGTTGACCCCCGGTGTGGTAGTTAGATTCAGTTGTCAACTTGGCCAGTTGAAGGCCCCTAGTTCTGTTGCTGTGGACATGAGCCAATGGTACGTGAACCTCATCTGTTGCTCATTACATCTGCAGTCAGCTAGGAGGTGTGTCTGCTGCAATGAAGGACGTTTGACTTAATTGGCTGGTGCTTAAATGAGAGACCGCAACGTAGCACAGCCTAAGCAGCTGGGCATTCCTCATCTCAGCACTCGCAGCTCAGGCCGGGCCTTTGGAGATGCAGAAAGAAGTCACCCTGGGGAAAGTTGTTGGAACCCAGGGGCCTGGAGAGAAGACCAGCAGAGACCATCCTGTGCCTTCCACGTAAGAAAGAACCTCAGAAGAAAGTTAGCTGCCTTTCCTCTGAAGAACTAACAAAATAAATCCCCTTTTATTAAAAGCCAATCCGTCTCTGGTGTGTTGCATTCCAGCAGCTGGCAAACTAGAACACCCAGGTTGAACTATATTTCAGTATTTAAAAGTTCGATTACCAGGACTTTCAGATTACATCAGATTGATTACTATATTATATTCTTTCTCCTCCCCTCCTGCTCCTTCCTTGAACCAAGAAGCCTTGTGGGAAAACCACCAGTCTTTGTTTACCATGGCCTTGGCCAATTTTCCTCTAAAACTTTTATCTCCCCAGCTCTCACCCACAGCTTTAGGTTTTTACTTCACTACCACCCTCCCCATTACACCATACCACCTCCTGGGAAACTAAGTCCCTTCCACCATCCTTTTCACCCAAAACTCTGGGTCCACCAGCCAATTTGCCAATGGTGCCAAGATGGATCTGGGTGGGAGGGGGAGGGATTGAGTCAGAAAAGCCCTAGGAGATCAGCTCACACAGCCTGCTTGACTCCAGGGAGGAAGCTGAGAGGAGTACAGAGAGAGGCTGCACTGTGAGCCTTGGACCGGGCCAGGGCAAGATCCTTGACTCCTGCAGCAGTGTGGGCTGCAGGGTGGTCCAGGCCCAGCCCTAGCACCAGCCCTTCTATTAGGGCCAGAGAAGCATGGAGCCCTTCTATTAGGGCAGGGAGTCTGTCCCGGGGTGGGTGGAGGAGGTTTGCCCTTGAAGGGAGCATGCACAATCTGGACCAGGGCCCCATAAGACCAGGGCAAGGCTCAGAGCCCATCCTGGGAGATCTGGCTGTGGGAAGGCACCTCAGAAGCAGGAGGTGCCTGCTCGCAGAATCTGGAGAACGAGCAAAGGGTATAAGAAATACAGGCGCATGGGCCCAGCACCAGGCCTGGGCTGGCAGCCTGGGCGGAGTGTCTTACACACTTTTCAAAAACCCGCGAATACTCTGAGAATCTACTCAGAACCTGCCCTATGACTCAGGGTTTCTCAGGCCCTCTGAAGCCAAGCCTAGGAGGGCTCCTTAAACCCCTGGCATATGAACTCTGAACCAGAGCCCTGAGGTGTGGCCACAGGCCAGCGACCCCTGCAGCGGTGCCAGCACATCTTTCTCAGAGCATGGGCCGAGTCTGTAGTTGTAGGGAGGAGGAAGGTAGGAAGGCCAGGAGCTACCAGCTTGAGGCATCCCCCGACAGGAAAACAGGAGATGGGAACACCGACCCTGATGACAAGCACAGGCACATGAGGCATCCGGCATGGATTCACTGAGCTCCTGGCATGTGCCAGGCCTTGGGAGCTTATACTCCTGCAGGAGACAGACCTATGGGACAAGGACAATGAGCTAATCCTTACTAAGCACCAAATATTGTGCTGAGCACTTTGGAGATATTCACTCTTTAATCCTATGGGTCCTGTGTTCCTAAGTCCAGGTTAACTGCCTGAGTGAGCAGCCCGACAATAAGAGCTCATTTCCTGCTCATAGCACAGTGAGATGAGAGGCAGAGGTGCGGGGTGGGGGCTGTGCTCCACGCAGCCATTCGTGGACCCAGGCTCCTTCCGCTGTGGGCTCTCCTCTCTCCTGGGCCTTGGAGGCCACCATTACATCCTCCGCAGATGAGTCGAGAGAGCATGTAGGACGGTGCAGGAAGCTTTAGGAGCCAGGCCCAAAGTGGTGGCATCATTTCCTCTCACACTGCACTGGCCAGAATTCCATGTTCTTTGGCTCTACCTACCTGCAGGGCAGGCTGGGAAATAGGGGGAGGGGAGGTCAGGCTGGAAAAGCTGACATCATTTCCTCCTACCTTCTGTTGGCCAGAACTCAGACATGTGGCTCCCCCTGTTTGCAGAGGAGGCTGGGAAATGTGGTCTAGCTTGTGCCTGGGAGGAAGAGGGAAAAACTGGTGAACCGCAGACAATATTTGCTGCTAGTGGGAACCATTAGAATTATTATATTGTAGTTGAGGAAACTGAGGCTTGGAGTGGTCCAGCTTTCCAGCTGGGAGGGGGGAGCTGGAACTCAGCCACAATAAATCTGACTGCAGAGAGTGTACCCTTAACCACCAGGCTACCTGACTCTCTGGGAGCGAGTGCTGAATTAAACAGGTAGGTATGGAGCACCCACTAAGGCCCTTGGGGAGACAGGAGTGGGCTGGGATTAGGATTCTGGTCCAAACTGCCAGGGTTCGGTCCCCAACTCTGACTTTTACCAGCAATGTGCTTCAGGCAGGTCCTATAACTGTACTGTGCCTCAGTTTCCCCTTCTGTCAAATGGGGATAACAATAGTACCTACTGCATAAGGCTGTTGTGAGATCCCAGTAAGTTAATTCCTGCAGAGCGCTGGGACAGGCCTGGCAGGGGACACATGGTCAGGAAGAGTGTGTCGTTCTCATCAGTGTGACTCTGTGCCAGGAACTGGAAACATAATCATGACCTCACCTGACTCAGGCCCTGCCCTTGGGTCTGTACGGAAGGAAACCAGGTGATCTGAAAGTCTGATTCTCACACAACTTGCCACCCAAGGTGATGTAGCCCTCAGGTCCCTCCCCACCCTTGGAAGGAGTCCTGGTGTTTTCTAGACCCTTTCCTGTTCCCTTCCAGTGAAGCAGGGGAGGAAGACCAGACAATGCAAGAAAAAACCGAACAGCCCATGCTGGGAACCTGGGTTGGACCAAAGATGAAGGAGAGGGGCTTGAGAAGTAGTGGCCCAGCCCTCCACCTTGTCCACGAGGGTCCTCATTCAGTGACCCCAACCCCAAATGGCCACTTCTTCTGCAGCCTCTGCTCTCATGGATCGATGTGCGGTGGTGGTACCCCAGTTACTGACATCCTGCCACTCACTGCCCCCATTAAGCAGTGCCTTCTCAAAGGCAAGGCACACATCATCTCCCACCCCTTTGACCCACACCCAGCTTTTCCTCGGGGCCCTGATTGGGTGTTCTGTACACCACAGGGCTGTCAACCAAGGGGGTCAATGGAGAAAGAGGGTCAGAATCTAAGAGCTGGTTGACCTGCTTTTTCATTCAACAAACACTGGTGGAGGCCTGTGAGAGACAAGCCTTGTCCTGGATCCCAGATTCCACTGATCAGTAGAGCAAGGCTCAGCCCTCCTGGACCTCCACTAGAGTATGTGGAAGGGGAAGGGGGAAAAAGAGGAGAGGAGAGAAGCATCTTACATCTTCTAATGCTGTCTCCACCTGTAACCACGGTGTACCTTTGACAAAGCATCCCATCTCCTTACTGCTTAAAATGCTCCCATTCCCCCCGGGTCCCTGCTGCCCTCCAGAATAGATCCCAAATCTACAGGTTCTGGTCCTGCCACACTCCAGCCCCGACCCTCACCACCTTCAAGCTCCATGCACCTACCTTGCAGAATTACATGTATTTCTCAGAACATGCTGTTCCACATCTCTATGCTTTTGCACATGCTGTTCCCT
>PVIY010050998.1:0-15908 GCA_004026745.1 Myrmecophaga tridactyla
ATAAACACATATAACCAATAATTGAAATGAGAAAGGAGATATAATGAGAGGTTTTGAGGAAATTTTAATATTTGAATTAAAATAAGTAGCTTTCTAGAAAAATATAGATTACCAGATTTTTCTAAAGAGTGTGTAGAGAGAATAAATAGACTTAAAAAATAGAGAAGAGCCTTGAAACTTTGTTTAAAAATAAAGCACCACAAATAGACATCAGGCCCATAAAGCTTTACAGATTAGTTTAAGCAATAGATAACAACATAAAAGGTGAAATATTCAGGTATGTTTTACAAAGCTAAAAAGCCCTTATACTTAACCTTATCATTTGTTCATTCACAAAGATTGAGCACATAAAAAGCTAGATATTAATATCACAGAAATATGTTTGTAAAAATATCAAGTTGAATACTGGCAAATTAAATCCAGCAATGTATTAAAAGAATAATACATCATGATAACTACAAAGCTGATTCAATATTAGAAAAATCAGTTATACCCAATTATTGCTTTACTAGGTCAAAAGAGGAAAATAGCATCATTTTGATAAATGCCAAAAAGGAATTTGATAAAATCCTTAACAAGATAAAGGATAGATAATTCCAGCAACACTTGCTTGGCAGTACAACTCTAGGAACAGATCTCTGAAAATCTGAAGAGGAGAATAATGCTTATCACTTTCATTGTCTAGTTTAGTTTTGAATGGCCTAGCCAATGCAGTATACAGAAAAAGAAAAAAACCTAAGAACCTAACTCTGGATTCCTAATTAAACAGACTTTGGCACAATCATATAATGGAAAACTTTATTTCATGCATCAGAGAAGAAGTAACGTCATGGAAAAATATTCACAATGATATGAAAGACAGAGACGGATGATATAGTTACGGGCAATGTATGGGGGGGACATATACATCAAAATGTCAGTTGGGGAATATTCTGTTGATCTTGAAATTGTGTTGGCCTGTTGGGTTGGCTTCTCATCCACAATTCACTGGTGTTCCTCTAGTTGAAACTGGAGTTTCATGAATGTATATGGAGGGGGTTGGCCAGGGAGAAAAGGAGATCCAACTTAATCCCTGTTTTTTGGATCAAAAAGATGCTATAATTTCCCAGTTAATTGTAAAAGCCTCAAAACCTCACAGACTTTGTTAAGAGCAAAAGGGTTCCCTTAGTGGAGCACCCCCACTACTAGTAACCCTTTATAACTTCACAGTCATTCGAGAGGACCAAGCAATATGGGAAGAAGAAAGAATACTGCTTTGGGTTCTGGCCCAGCTCCACCACTAGCTGCAACGTGTGATGCCAACAAATCCTTTCTTTCTGGGCCTCTGTTTCTCCAGCTGTATAATGAGGGAAATAGACTAGATCATTTCTAAAACCTTTCTAGCCTAAGCTCTAAGGTCTCACAGGGAAAATGCCTGGAGAAAGCTCTCTTGCATCCCTGGTATGTCTTGTGAAATGCTGCTGTCACAGCCCAGTGCTCTGGCATGAGAGGCTGTTCCACATTTCCCAAGAGAGGATTTTGCCCCAAGCCTTGAGTTCCCAGGAGGAGCCCAGTGTCCATACCCTTTCTCTTCCACCTGCTGTGTTACTGGACTCTCCATAGTCTTCTTTGGCCCAGCTTCAGGGTTGACAGCAAAATTGTGCTCGCAGGCTCCTGTGCTTGCCCAACATGTTGAAACCCAAGCCTATTTGGCAAGACATTTGGCTGCAGTGGTGCCAAGGATGGCAGTCTGCCCACTGACCCCCTGTGCGCCAGGATTGGCCTGCAGGTTGGAGCATGCATCCCTTCTGCTAGGGACTTGCGTTGGACCATGCCGGGGTAGCTTTCTCCTGGTTTTCCATGTGGTGCAGGAGAAAGTTTCTGGCAAACCCACACCAGCATTTTCAGACCCCTCTCAGCCCCTCCGAGGAGAAGTCCCAATGCTGAGTGAGAGCCAGGGAGGGGAATGTTCTTTGACATTGGCAGGAAGCCCCTCCACACCACAAAAGGGCAAATCTCCATTTTTCATGAATTGGGGAAACGCTGCCTTTTGAGACCTTTTTGCAAAGCAAGTTTAGTCCTGAACCCTTAAGAAACTTGGAGGAAATTTTTCTTTAGGTCCACAGAAAGCAAAGAGGATTTCCCAGCTCAGGATTTAGGGTCAGGCAGACAAGCTGGTTCAAATTCTTGCTCAAGTTACCTCATCTCTCCTGCAAGGTCTTTTTGTTTATTTATTTATTTTAAACTCAGCATGGTGGCTGGTAAACACTTAGTGCACTATAAATGTTAGCTGACTTTCTCCTCCCTGAGCCTCCTCCTCCCCGTATGCCCCAACACTCACACACGCGCACGCACGCACACTTCCCACGAGGGCCCTCTAGGCATACATTAAGGAAGGAATTAGAAAGTAGATAAAGGGACAATCCACTCCCCACTTTCTCTCCTTACCAGGTGTGACTCCTACCCTTACCTCAGCCTTACCTCTGCGAGAACAGCCAGATGCCTACCCCTTCCCCACCCCAGACAACAGCAATCAGAACAAGCACACAGGGAGCTCTTCCTCTGTGCAGATGCTGTGCTGGGCACCTTTCGCGCACGGTCCCACCTGCTCAGGTCAGGCCATCTGGAGAGGCCCCGGTCAGGCCCCGGCTATAAAGACAACTTCTAGGACCCCTCAGCCCCCGAGCCCAATCCCTGCAGGCAGCACAGGCCCCAAAGATCCCCAAGCATTGTTTCCTGAAGCTGGAAACCCCTTGAGAGGGTGAGAGACGGACACACGGGCGCTCCCACCCCACGCATGAAGCCTATATACCCCCTGCTCGCCCACTCACCACCGCTTTCATCTTCAGATGAGAATTTGGATTTTTTTCCTGAGTTGATATAACAGTGTTCTTTAAAAAGGCATTTTGAAGTCATTTTTCTTGTCACCTTATTGCTGTTTTATCAACTTTGCTTTTCAGTTAGCTTTTACTGATTTTGACACATTGGAAGTACTATAATAGCCAGCTTCCTATTCCTCTCATAAAATATATAGGACCCAAACTCTGAAATTTGAAAGAAAAATAAAGTATCCATTTAAATAGACTCAGTTGTTTTGCCCATCAGCTCCCTTTCCCCTTCTTTTCTCTCTCTCTCCATATTAACATAATTTCATAAGGTGTCTCCATGTAGCGTTTCCACTGTAATTAATTGCTTTTCACTCAAAGTGACACATCTAAGAACTGAGCTGGCACAATGAAAGATATATTTAAGAAATTGAGCTCTCATTTAACTTTGCTACTGATTGCTGTGAAAATGACTAGCTCTTCCTTAGAAAAGAGGGACTCTTGCGGATTAAAGGAGATTGTCTCGCTTTGAAAAAAGACTAAAGAAGCAGGACGAAAATGTCATCATCCTCTGGGTGGTGGAATTATGGATAAATGTTTCCCCACTTCAAATTCCTTTTTTGAGCTTTCCAATTTAAAAAACAACAACCATGAATTATTTTTACAACAAAAAGAAAAATAAACACGCTCAGGGCAATTAAGACATACATCTAACAAGTCATCTCCCATCTCTTACGTCCTGTCTGTCCCTGGCTCATAGAGGAACATCAGGGCAGAAGAGGGAAGAAGTTGTGTCATCCCCCAGGGAGCAGATGGAAACCTGGAGGTTGCACAACTCCCTCAGAGTCACAAGTCATTGGCAAAGTTAGGACTGGCCTCTGTGTCTCTAGGTTATCAAGTTGTCTGCCCTTAGAAGGCTGCTATTCTTTCCCAGTTGCTCAATTCTAGTAAATGATTACAGACTGCTCAAGGCCTTTCCAGAAACACAGCCTACGGCTAAAGAGTAGCCTCAGAACACAAGCAGGCCACTGTCTGCCATGTTCATATGGTTGGAGAGTAAGGATTTACCATTTCTAGGACACCCTGGCAGGGCTCTGACTGGCAGTCCATGATGACCCTCCATGGATCACAACAGCTCCTTCGTGTAACACACATGTCACACCCATGGCAAGAATCAGGCCAAGGCCCAAGGGGCCTAGCAGAACTGGAGTCCAAGGCCAGAAAGGGCCCTGGAGCCAAGTTGACTTCCTGGTGAGGCCCCTTTAGCTCCTGGCTGAACGCCCCCAGAGTTAGACAGGGTTGGCTTCAGAGTCGGGCTGGTCTCAGCCTGTTAAGAAAGAATTGAAAGCAGGGACACAAATAGATACTTACACACCAATATTCATAGTAGCATCCCTCACTACGGCCAAAAAAGGTGGAAACAACCCAAATGTCCGTCAACAGATGAATGGATAAGCAAAATCTGGTCTAGACAAACAATGGAATATTATTGAGCCATAAAAAGAAAGAAAGTTCTGGTACATGCTACCACATGGATGAAACTTGAGAACACTGAAAACACTATCTATGTGAAATAAACCAGACACAAAAGGGCAAATATTGTTGGATTCAACTCATAGGAAATAGCTAGGAGAAGTAAATTCATAGAGACAAAGTAGATTTGAGGTTACTGGGGAAGGGGGCAATGAGGAGTTATTGCCTAATTGGTACAGAGTCTCTGTTTTGGGTAATGAAGAAGTTTTAGTAATAGAAGGTGGTGATGGTAGCATAACACTGGAAAAGTAATTAATGCCACTGAATTATACACTTAAAAATGGTTAAAATGGCAATTTTTGTTATATGTATGCATATGTACTACAACTTTAAAATAAATCAGTTTAAAGGGAAGGGTTGGTTCCACTCTGCTGAGAGGGCAGGAGAGCAGGCAGAGAGTTAGAGTCAGAGCCCTGCAGAAGGGTTGTTTTCTAGGCAGGAGTAAGAAGAGATCAGCCCCTGCCTATGCTGAGCTGCCTTTTGTGTTCCTGTCACGCGGATCCCAGCAGCTTGTCTTCTTGGCATCTCTCTTGCCCCCCCCCCCCAGCCTCCGATCTGCTAGTGCTCACTCTGGCCCCCATATTTTGTCTTCCTGACCTTGATGCCTATTTGCTGCCTCGGTTAATGCAGTCCTTCATTTGTTCTTCCACTTACTCTTTTTTGTTCATTCGTTCACTTCGTATGTGACAGAGTTTACAAGCAGAGATTCTAGAGCCATGCTGTCTGGGTTCAAATCCCAGCTTTGCTCCTTACTCACTGCATGACCTTGGGCAAGTCACTTGGCTTCTCTGTGCCTTCATGTCTCCATCTCTAAAATGGAAATTAAAATGGTCCCTACCTCATAGTCCATGACAAACTCTGGGATCTGTCCTGTAACTACTTGTTGAAGAGTGCTTTGAAAACTGCTGCTTTTTTCTTTCTTTGCTTTGTATATATGTTATATTATACAATTAAAAAAAAAAGTTTAAAAAAAGAAAGGGTACCTACCTTAGAGGTTACTGGAGAATGAAAGGACTTAAATGCATGTGAAGTGTTCAGAACTACACCTGGCACACAGCACTCAGCGTATGTATAGTGATGACAATTCAGTCATTCATTCATTCATAAAACATTCAGAGTGTCTACTACACTCTAGCATAGGCGAAGCTATACTGGAGACGATAGGAAAAATTCTAGATTAGAATTCTAGATGAGAATTTTTGATCTCTTGAGTTGCTCCCAGTCCAGATCTTTACTTACAAGCAGCTAAACATAAACTAAATTAGGAGACTAAAGAAAACGCTGTGGGGTGATGGGACAGAAAGGAAGAAGGAACTGAATTCTGTACAAGGTGGAGGACAGGGAGGGGGCAGTTCATGACTCCCAGCTGGGCCTCAAGATGGTAAAGATCAACTGGAGGAAGCCTCTTCCTATTGAAGCATGAGCCTGGAAATGCGTAATTGCTTGAGAAATGATGAGAAGTGCTGTGCCTTGGGGTAGGTTTACCCAAGAAAATATAGGACAGCCAGCTAAGCTTTAATTTCACGTGAACAATGAATATTTTTTAGTATAAGTTATGTCCCAGGTATACTAAAAAATTATCCATCATTTATCCAAATTCAAATTTGGCTGGGCTTCCTGTCTTTTTGTTTGCAAAATGTGGCAACCCTTCCCTGGAGTGAGAATAAACTAATTTCAAAGCTTGTGACCCGGCCGGAGCTCTGAGTTCTCACATCTCACTCAATTTCTGGTTTGCCACTTTCATGCGTTACTTGGCATTCTTCATCTGGGCTTCATAGCGACCTTGATGAACTGTCAGCAAATCACTCAGTGCTGTTTTGTTATGAACAATCACCCTTCCCAACCCCCAGGCAGGAATGAATGGAAAAAATCTCACATTTGTTCATTTTGTTGAAGCTCACTGTGTCTTCCACTTTATGCTGGCTTCTTTATTTTTCTGAGATCACATCCCTTTTTTTTTTCCTCTGCGATTCATTAACACCTTGTTGGAAAGGAATTCATTCTCTTCATAGCTATAGTAAAGAGAGAGAGGAATGCTGGCACAGGAAAGTATCTGAAGACTGCAGCACTGGCTGTGAAATGCACGGAGGGGACCTAGGCCTTCAGGAAAGACCCAAAGCTGTTCCAGGCTGAAGGGGCTTGGGCCAACTCTTTGAACTAGTCTCTGTAACTTCCACACAAACTGAGCATTTAAAGCAACAAAGTAGCTGCAGTGAGCGGAAGAGGCTGCCAAACCTCCTCTTACAGAAGAGGAGCCTGGGAACCTGGCTCCAGGTGAGAGGCTGGGGAGGTAAAAGGTGGTTCTCATGATCCAGCCTAATCCATAAAACATGGATGCTTCATGCAAAGTCATTTCACGCCCTTGCATCTGCCCACTGGTCCGGAAAGGTACACCTATTCATCTCTCTCAGAAATGTTTACAGAGAAAAGGTGTCAGCAAGAGAAAACGAATTCTCAGGTGAAATTGTTTCCTTTGTGGGATATCTATTTCTGTGGGAAACTCTGACAATGAAGATGTTGTCTGGTATGAATGTGGTTGGTAAGAGGATGGGGGAGAGACAGGCTTTAAAAAAATCCCAGACAGGGGAAATTCTGCCACCTAAATCCCTGCCTATATGAAAGTGCTGGCATCAAACATATGGGTTAATATGAAGTTTTGAGATTAAAGGGAAGTGGGTGGGGGGTGGGGCATCCTTCTCTTATTGAAGCACTTAAAGTTTACTCAGGCTGGAAAACATAAGACAGAATGTAACAACTGAAAAAGATGAAACATACACACCCCCAACCTCATCACAACTGCCTCAGGCAGGAGGATTTTATCCATCGGGTGCTGTAGACTCAGTGCTGAGATCTATATGTTTTTCAAGAGCCTCCAAAAATGTTTGTGTACCCCAGAAACTCTTGATGACCCCAAGAGACAAAATGAAAACTCCGAAATTGAAATTTAACCAAGTGTCTTCAAAGTACATCATTATGCTAACTCCACCAACTGTTAAATTTAGTATCTATTAAAAAAAATCTATCATATTTGAAAACAATTTGCAGTTTATTTCACCTCAAGGAATTTCTAACTATGCACAATGATTTCTGAGAACTCAAAGCTACTAAAAATTCAATTAATTATGAAAATAACCTTGAAAGCAAAATTATAAAAATACTTTCAAAACTGTTTTAGAGCAAAAATAATTGCGCTTACAGCGGGCTGTGGGGCCACTGTGATGTGTGATATGATATGGGGCAGTGCATCTAAAAGTTAGATTGCTTAGCTCCTATTAAGGTTTTTAAACAGCATGTGCTGGTTTGAAAGGATGTATGTCCCCTAGAAAAGCCACGTTTTAATCAAAATCCCATTTCATAAAGGTAGAATAATCCCTATTCAATACTGTACATTTGAAACTGTAATCAGATCATCTTCCTGGAGATGTGATTAAATCAAGAGTGGTTGTTAAGCTGGATTAGTGATGACATGTTTCCACCCATCTGGGTGGATCTTGGTAAGTTTCTGGAGTCCTATCAAAGAGGAAACATTTTGGAGAATGAAGGAGATTCAGAGAGAGAAGAGAATGCTGCAGCACCACAAAGCAGAGAGTCCATGAGCCAGTGACCTTTGGAGATGAAGAAGGAATATGCCTCCTGGGGAGCTTCATGAAACAGGAAGCTAGGAAAGAAAGCTAGCAGATGACGCTGTGCTCACCATGTGCCCCTCCAGCCGAGAGAGAAACTGTGACTGTGTTTACCATGTGCCTTCTCACTTGAGAAAGAAGCCCTGAACTTCACTGGCCTTCTTGAATCAAGGTATCTTTTCCTGGGTGCCTTTGATTGGACATATCTATAGACTTGTTTTAATTGGGACATTTTCTCGGCCTTAGAACTGTAAACTAGCAACTTATTAAATTGCCCTTTTTAAAAGCCATTCTGTTTCTGGTATATTGCATGCTGGCAGCTAGCAAACTAGAACAGATTTTGTACCAGGAGTGGGGTGCTGCTGCAGTCTGCAAATACCAAACATGTTGGAATGGCTTTTTAAATGGATAAGGGAAAGAATCTGGAAGAGTTATGAGAACCTTGATAGAGAAGGCCTAGAATGCTTTGAAGAGACTGTTGGTAGAAACATGGACTCTAAAGACACTTTTGATAAAGGCTTAGACAGAAATGAGGCATGTATTATTATAGACTGGAAGGAAGACAAGCCTTGTTTTAAAATGGCAGATAATCTGGCAAAATTGACTAGTGGCTTTGGTTGGAAGACAGATTTTAAAAGCCATGAACTTGGATACTTAGCAGAAGAGATCTCCAACTTAAATGTGGAAAGTGAAGCCTGGTTTCTCCTCACAGCTTATAGTGAAATGTGACAGAACAGAGATAAGCTTAAAACTGAACTCTTTAGTACAAAGAAATCAGAAATTGATGTCCTGGAAAATTCTGGGCTTCCAGGAAGGGAGACCCCAGAGAATAGTGCTCCATGTGAAGATTTGATCAGATGTGGAACCAGTCAGCCATTTCAGAGAAAGCCAGGATAGGACATGGAGTCATCCAGGAAGGATTTGTGGAAACTTCTTATGTCTGATGGACATGATCAAAGGCTATTGCATAGAAAGCCAACGACGGTGCTGTGGGACCTGTTTAAACAGAGCTGCTGCCAGTCTGGACTGGGGGGTTCAGAGAAGGGACACATTGGAGGAAAAATGACTTCAGAGGCAAAGCCATTGAGGCTGGGGTCTGAAGTCAAGAAGCCTCAGGCCAGGAGAGCAGACCCACCCAAGCACATGGAGAGGGTGAGTTTGCCCCAAAGGCAGAGGATGGGTCTTCCACCTTGTTGCAGTAGAAGAGTTATGCCACTTCAGGCCTTGGAGAGGGTAAAGCACATTCCTTGGTGACAGCCTGGCTGTCACCATATGAAGGAGTTGACTGTGTGCCCAGAAGATGGCAGAGAGCCCGGGTGCAGCCCTGATGCTTGGAGAGGGTGGAGCCAAGAAAAAGGTGGTCTCCCCAATGTCCCCCAAGGTTGTATTCAGAGAGAGGCAAGCCACTGCATGGGCCCTTGGAAAGGGTGGGACTTCCCTTTCAGAAGCCCTGAAGATAAATGACTCTTAGACTTTGAAATCTAATGGACTTTGCCCTGTGGGTTTTTGAAACTGCTTGGGTCTGGTGAGCCCTGTGTTCCTTCCTCCCTATGGAAATGGGTATACGTATCCTATGACTATTCCTCCTTTGTATGCTGGCAGCAAATAACTTGTTTTGAGTTTTTATAACTGTCCAGATGCAGAGGATAATTTTGCCTTAGAACAGACTATACCTGTAACTAACTTTGATAGGAGTTTGTACATTCATAACTTTGTATTTCATGTGTATTGCTACTGAAATGGTTTAAGGATTTCTGATATTGTTATGAAATTAATGTATTTTGTATATGGGGAAAACAAGTCTTTTTCAGGACTCAGAGGGAGGAATGTGCTGGTTTGAAAGGATGTATGAACCCTAGAAAAGCCATGTTTTAATCAAAATCCCATTTCATAAAGGTAGAATAATCCCTATTCAATACTGCATGTTTGAAACTGTAATCAGATCATCTCCCTAGAGATGTGATTTAATCAAGAGTAGTCTTTCAACTGGATTAGGTGATGACATGTCTCCACCCATTTGGGTGGGTCTTGATAAGTTTCTGGAGTCCTATAAAAGAGGAAACATTTTGGAGAATGAAGGAGATTCAGAGAGAGCAGAGCAGAACGACAGAGCCACAAGAAGCAGAGTCCACCAGCCAGCGACCTTTGGAGATGAAGAAGGAAAATGCCTCCCAGGGAGCTTCATGAAAAAGAAAGCCAGGAGAAGAAGCTAGCAGATGACACCATGTTCGCCATGTGCCCTTCCAGATGAGAGAGGAATCCTGACTGTGTTCACCATGTTCCTTTCCATATGAGAGAGAAACTCGGACTGCGTTCACCATATGCCCTTCTACTAGAGAGAGAAACCCTGAATTCATCAGCCTTCTTGAATCAAGGTATCTTTCCTTGGATGCCTTAGATTGGACATTTCTATAGACTTGCTTTTAACTGGGACATTTTCTCAGCCTTAGAACTGTAAACTAGCAACCTATTAAATCCCCCTTTTTAAAAGCCATTCTGTTTCTGGTATATTGCATTCTGGCAGCTAGCAACCTAGAACACAGCCTTTGTCAGAGACCACCAAAAGTTTTAAAGAGAGCAGTGTGCACAAACAGGGGGAATGAAGATATGTCTTTGTAGCCAACCGAACTCCTTTGTTCACATAACCCCTGAGACCATTTAAGTTGGAAGGATCCCTGAATATCATGGCGCCTCATGCAAAGAGGAAGTTGGTCTCTGGATTTTCAAACACCAAACCACCTGAGGCTCAGAGAGGGTAAAGAGCATCCCTTAGGTCACACAGCAAAAGCTTTGAGATGGAACCCTAAGACATCCTGCCTCATAGACTTTGCCCTTCCCACTACACCAAGCTTAGATCTCCTCCTTCCTTCACCAAAGCCTTGAGGCACCCCTAATCCGTAGCAGAAGTCCACTCATTGCTTTGGTTTCAGAGGCTCCAGCTCATATTCTTGCATGCCTGTTGATGTCAGCCATCCACTTGTTCACCCTTTGGCTTTGCCAACCTTGGTCAAGACATCCAGCTTCCCAAGCCTTCTGATTGGAGGCCTACCTTGCCCTGTGCAAACTGCCAAGGCTCAGGTAGCTGACTAGCCAACCAGGGCTCAGATAGCCTGACTGGCTGACCTAGCTGCCATAGCAACAGCCTGGCACCTGGACCATGCTCTTTGCCGCCCCCTCGTGGCCACTAGGAGAGGTGCAATGCCTGGGATTCAGGGCTACATGTAACCCTTGATTGCCAAACACATCTGAGCCAGCTTGATTATTCTTTCTGGAAAGGCTTCCTTATTCCTGCATGGCTGATTCCTGAACAGCGTTCCTCTCCTCTTCTCTTGCTCCTCCAATTAATTTCCCATTGCAATTGGTCCATCAATTTCCAACTCTTAACTGAGCATCAGTCAATGGCGATAACCCTGGGCTGAGGGACGCAGAGATGCAAGATGCAGTCCATGACCTCAAGGAGTTCACAGTCAATAAGGGGAGTCAAAACACACTAAGAATTAAAGAATAACTGAAGCTCAACTGTTCTGTGCTACGTACATCAAGAATTCAGAAACAGGGTGAAGTGGTCAGGGAGGCCCTAGGAAAAAGCAGATGTGAAATGGCCTTTGGAAAACAGGCAGGGTTTTTTTGGTTTGTTTTTTTTAATTTAATTTATTTTGTATCACCAAACCAAAACAACATGCAAACATGAACATCCTTAACATACAAACATTCCTTGTATGGTGTACAGTCAATAGCTCACATTATCATCACATAGTAGTATATTCATCACCATGATCATTTTTTAGACCATTTGCATCACTCCAGAAAAAGAAATGAAAAGAAAAAAGAAAAAACTCACACATACCATACCCCTTACCCCTCCCTCCCATTGGCCACTAGTATTTCCATCTACTCAATAGATTTTAACCTTTGTCCCCCCCTATTTTTTTCTGTACCCCTTACCACTTCCTTTCAGTTGTTCACTAGTATTTCAATCTACTCAATTTATTTTAATATTTGTTCCCCCATTATTTAATATTTTTAATCCATATTTGTTACTCATCTGTCAATATCGTAGATAAAAGGAGCATCAGACACAAGGTTTTCACAATCACACAGTCACATTGCAAAAGCTATATTATTATACATTTATCTTCAAGAAACATGGCTACTGGAACACAGCTCTACAGTTTCAGGCACTTCCCTCTAGCCTCTCTAATACACCTTAAACTAAAAAAAGGGATTTCTATAAAATGCATAAGAATAACCTCCAGGATAACCTCTCGACTCTGTTTGAAATCTCTCAACCTTCTGACACTTTATTTCGTCTCATTTCTCTCTTCCCCCTTTCGATCAAGAAGGTTTCCTCAATCCCTTGCTGCTCAGTCCCAGCTTATTCTAGGATTTCTGTCCCATGTTGCGATGGAGGTTTACACCCTGGGAATCATGTCCCACGTAGAGAGGGGGCGGGCAGTGAGTTTGCTTGGACAGGCAGGGTTTTAAAAAGCAGAAGGAAAGGAATAAGAGCTTTCTATAAGGGAGCAAAGGCCCTGAGAAGTAATAACTAACATCAAAGTTATAGCTACAACAACATTTCCAAGATAAAGGATAAAATGGAGATGGGCTCCTTCTTAGCTTCTCCTCTTAGAGAAGGCATAGCCCACATCACACTCTGAGTGTGTGATATTTACATGTATCTCTTCTGGTATTCATTAGGACTTTTTTGGTTGCAAGTAACAGAAATCTAACTAAAATTAGCTGAGGCAAAAAAGAAGGAATTTTATGGGCAGAAATAACTGAGAAAGACATAGATAGCACTGGCAAAACGAATGACTCAATCCTAGGCTGATAGAAGGTCATTGGGTCTGTTTCTCGCTCTCTCACTTTCTCTCTCCATCTCCTCCATCTCTAGCTCTGTTTTTCACCCTTTGAGGACCTCATTCTCCCACAGCTGGGCTGCTTCTAAGAGTCGGGGAAGATAGCCTCCAAAGTAACCAGTTTCATGTCCATCTAGCTGTTTCCTGAGAAACAGGAGTCCATCAGTAGAGCCTCAGGAAAAGAATTTCATTGGCCCAACACTCCTTCTAGGCCCCTCCTCGTATCACAGGGTCTAGAAGGCTGGACTCTACATGTCCAGATCCCCATCTACAGAGTCCTAGGTTAGAACATATCAGTGAAAAGCACTTGCCAAGATTTAGAAGGCAAAGAAAAGCAGAAAACATATTTTTGTTCCTCTAGCAGTGTCAAACTTCGGGTTTAGGCAAATGTGCCTAAAAGCCATGTTTTAATCCTGATCCATCTGGTGGAGGCAGCAGCTTTTTTTAATCCCTATTCAGCATGAAAGGGTGGAAATGTGATTAGATTATCCCCACGGAGATGTGGCCCACCCAATTGTGGGTTGTAACCTTTGATTAGAAGGAGATGTGACTCCAACCATTCCAGGTGGGTCTTGATTAGTTTAATGGGATCCTTTAAAAGAGGGAACATTTTAGAGCCACGAGAACACGAGAGCCCATGCAGCCAGAGACCTTTGGAGATGAAGAAGGACAATGCCCCTGGGGGAGCTTCATGAAACAAGAAGCCTGGAGAGAAAGCTAGCAGACATCGCTGTGTTCACCATAGGCCTTTCCAGTTGAGGAGAAACTCTGAACTTCATCAGCCTTTCTTGAACCAAGGCATCTTGTCCTGGATGCCTTATATTGGATATTTCTATAGCCCTGCTTTAATTTGGATATTATCACAGGCTTAGAATGGCAAACTTGCAACTTAATAAATCCCCCCTTTTAAAAGCCATTCTGTTTCTGGTATATCATATTCTGGCAGCTAGCAAACTAGAATAGCAAACATAACACTTTGCAGTGGCCTCTAAATGTTTTCCTGAGAATCATGTGGCTCAGTATTGAAGGCAACTATAATCAACCATAGTGGTTTCCTAAGTTCCTTCAAATTCTGGTCTATGAAAGTCAGTGACAAAAACCAAGAGCTTCGATTAGCTTCCTTGACCTATGTTTGTCCAACCTTGCCAGTGATGTTGTACGCACCAATTCCCTTCATTACATCCCTTCCTATGTGAAATAGTGGCTTCTGTTTGGGATTCACCATGCCCTAACAGATGCATACCTACGCCCTGTGGTAGAGGGAGGGGGAGTTCTGTTGCGACAATAAGGGAAGAGGGGAGGAATGTGCTGGCAGCCAAATCAGGAGCAATCACACTGCCCCAAGGGAAATAGTGGGAGGTAAGTTCCCACAGGCGGGGTGGGTTGAGACTATGGAGGGCACTGAATGCCCGGCAAACAGGATTGATGTTCTGGTGAAGAAGGAAACCCAGTGAATATGATAGTAAGGACCACATTTTAGGGCAACCACTCCTCCAGTGGAGATGGGCTGTTTGGGACAGACTGAGGCAACAGAAAGGGGGCAGTGACAATGAAAGTGCCCTCAAGTGGCAGAAATGAGAAAACATAGAAAAGGGTGCATCTAAGAGGTATGCTGGAAAATAAGTTGGATATTTTGGAATTGCATTTAAGAACTATTCAATAATAATAATAACAGCTGTCATTTGTGAAGTTCCGATGAATAAAACATCAGGTCATCTGTTAGTTTATTTACTTGTATTGGTTATAATTCTGCAAGACAGAAATTATCTACATGATCTACAAAATGAGAAAACCAAGGTTTAAGAACTTTAATCAATATGCTCGAGGGCAGTTAGAGTCAGGATTTCAACTTGGTTCTGTCACTCTTGAAGGCCTACATTCATTCCACTAAGCTATGCTGCTTCTCCTCCTACCTCAGGTCCTGTTAACAGCAGAGAGGGCCAGGCTTGAGCCTCATCTGGTAAGAGGCAATGGATATAATCAAATGAGCAAGGCCTTTCTCCTATGATATGAGCCCAAAGAAGAACACGATCATGAAATGGGAATTAGACGTCTCCAAATTGAGGGATATATTGCAGAATACCAACTGGCCAGGGTGCTTTAAAAATGTCAGTGTTATGAAAGACAACAACAACAACAATAAGATTGGAATATGGTTCTAGGTTAAAGAAGACTAAAGAGATGTGACACGCCAATGTTTGTAGCAGTATTATTTACAATTGCCAAGAGATGGAAACAGCCCAAATGTCCATTAACAGACGAGTGGCTAAACAAGCTGTGCTATATACATATGATGGAATATTATGCAGCTGTAAGACAGAATACAGTTATGATGTATGTAACAACATGGATGGACCTTGAGGACATTATGCTGAGTGAGATTAGCCAGAAACAAAAGGACAAATACTGTGTGGTCTCACTGATATGAACTAATATTAGTAAGTGAACTTGGAGAACTTCAGCTAAGAACAGAGGTCATCAAGATATAGAAATAGGGTAGATATTGGGTAATTGGAACTGAAGGGATACAGATTGTACAACAGGACTGATTGTAAAAATTCCGAAATGGATAGCACAATACTACCTAACTGTGATACAATAGTGTTAGTACACTGAATGAAGCTGAATGTGAGAATGATAGAGGGAGGAGGGCTGGGGGCACAAATGAAATCAGAAGGAAAGACAGACGATAAAATGGGTGGCTGCTGTGGCTCAGCAGGCAGAGCTCCGACCTGCTATGCTGGAGGTCTGGAGTTCGATCCCTGGTGCCTCCTGCCCATATACAAATTAAAAAAACAAAAGAAAAAAAAAAAGAAAGACAGATGATAAAGACTGAGATGGCATAATCTAGGAATGCCTAGAGAGTACAATGATAGTGACTAAATGTACAATTAAAAGCGTTTTTGCATGAGTAAGAACAAGGAACATAAACATTGCAGGGTGTTGAAAATAGATGGTAATTCATATTTTAAACCTTAACTTATGTGTAAGACTAAAAAATGTTTATTTGGTACAAAATTTATAAATTGACTAGTGCATTTCCTAATATAACTTATGTGGACAGCTTAATTGAGCACCATAAATACATG
>PVIY010050999.1:0-15900 GCA_004026745.1 Myrmecophaga tridactyla
CCCAAGGGAACTGTGGTCAAAACAGAGTCTACCTCAAAAGTCTTTTAAACTAATGATAACAAGAAGCTGGAAGTCATTTTGAAGCAATCATGATTGTTTATGTATTATGTTTATAATTTCAGTTACCACTTACTTTTGAGGATGTTGCCATTTATTTCACGGAACAAGAATGGCAGAATCTAGAGGCATGGCAGAAGGCACTTTACCAACATGTAATGAGAACCAATTATGAGACTCTTGTTTCTCTAGGTAAGAGGTATTTAACTTTGTTAAAGTTATGAAAAGTGTCCCTTTTAAGAAGTCTCAGTCACTTGATCCTCCTGAATGCCAGGTAGCAAGATTTCTCACAATTACCCAGAAAGGTATTTTTAATCCCCATTTACTTTTAATGTTTCTGTAAGCATGCCCAATCCTTACTCAAGTGTAGAAATTGTTATATGAGAGTATTTGAGACAGCATGTAATGTAAGGTGGTTAGAGATAATTAAATACGTGTCAGGGCTTTTAGTCATTATATACTCACCGGTTGCCATAATTTTCCACATAGGAGCATGCCAAGTTCATTTCCCTAAAAAACCCTGTATATCTTAAGCCTACCTTTCAAATTTTGCGGTGGGGTCTCTATACCTCAGAAAAGCAGTTGTTATTCTTTCCTGGAATGAGATTTTTGAAAGCTATATAATGAGGTGTTTGTGGCTATCTGTAAGTAGTTGTAGTAATGGATAACTTTTTCCTTTTGGTCTTTTGTTAATTTGGTCTTTAAGTTTTCTCTTTATCTTTTATATATCAGATGATATATTCTGCTAATCAAATTGCAAGTTGATAGAGCCATTTTGGAGAGCAATTTGGTAACGTAAAGTTGAAGAGGCATTTGTCCTATGACTCAATAAGTCACTTTGAGAAATCTGAACTCTTGTGCATGTGTTCATAGAGGCATGTCAATGAACAGAAAAAAGACAAAATATATTGTCATATAGTCATGTGATAGACTACTATCGAATGATTTTTAGTTATTTACTTCAAACTGGAGAAATTTTGAAAATATAATTTGAAGAGGAAAAAATCATGCTGTAGAATAATATAGTATGGTTTGTGCAAATTTTAAAACCAACATACAGTATTTTGTTTATTTATTGATAAATATTTATTTAAAAAATAAAAACATGCATAGGGCTATGCCGGAGACCTGGGTTTGATTCCCGGTCCATGCACTTTCCCAAAACAAATAAACAAGCAAGCAGAAAAGAAAATCATGCATAGGAATGTTCACTACCCAAATTTAAGTAGTGATTACTTCTGGAAAAGGCATACAAGGGCTCAAGCTGGGTCTGTAATGTTTCATATATTTAAAAAAATCTGAACCATGTATGTCAAAAGGGTAAGATTAAACAAATTAGATGAAACACAGGTTATTTTTTTTCTTTTATTGATATATAGTATATATTCACATACCATTTAATTAGTCTAAGTGTACAATCAGTGATTCAAAATATAATCATGTAGTTGTGCATTTATCATCACAAATGACTTTTTTCTTTTCTATGAAAAATTACATATATACTAAAAAGCAATAAATTTCAAGGCACATTGCAGCAATTAGTTGTAGAACAGATTTCAGAGTATGATATGAGTTACAGTTTCACAGTTTTAGGTTTTTAGCTGGCTGCTCCAAGACACTGGAATCTAAAAGAAATATCATTATAATGATTCAGCAATCATAGTCATTTGTTAAACTCTACTGTTCTAGTTTGCAAGCTGCTGGAATGTGATATACCTGAGATGGAATGGCTTTTAAAGGGGGGAATTTATTAAGTTACAAGTTTACAGTTCTAAAGCTGTAAAAATGTCCAAATTAAGGTAAGGGTATGAAAAAGTCCAAATCAAGACATCCAGGGAAAGATACCTTGTTTTAAGAAATCCGACAGGTCCAGAACACCATTATCAGCTGGAAAGTCACAAACAAACAAAAAGTAACCTGTGCAGGAAAAAGAAATAAAAGGCATCCAGATTGGAAAGGAAGAAATAAAACTTTCATTATTTGCAGATGACATGATACTATACTTTGGAAAATCCTGAGAAGTCTACAACAAAGTTACTTAGCTAATAAACAAATTCAGCAAGGTGGCAGGTTATAAAATTAATGTGCAAAAATCAGTAATGTTTGTATCACAAGCAGCGACCTAACTGAGAAGTCAATAAAAGAAAAGATTCCATTCAAAATAGCAACTAAATGAATCAGGTACCTAGGAATGAACTTAACTAGGGATGTAAAGACTTGTTACACAGAAAGCTACATAACATTACTAAAAAATATCAAAGAATATCTAAGTTGGAAAGACATTCAATGCTCATGGATAGGAAGGTTAAATGTTGTCAAGATGTCAGTTCTACCCAAGTTGATCTCCAGATTCAGCGCAGTACCAATCAAAATTCCAAGAACCTACTTTGAAGACTTAGAAAAGCTAGTTATCAAACTCATCTGGAAGTGAAAGAGACCCCAAATAGCTAAAAGCATCCTAAAAAAGAAAAACACAGTGGGAAGATTAACACTCCCTGATTTTAAAACTTATTATAAAGCCACATGCTACTGGCACAAAGATAGAAGTATTGATCATGGAATTGAATTGAGAGTGCAGAAATAGACCACCAAATCTATGGTCAGCTGGCCTCAACAAGGCCCCCAAATCCACTGAACTGGAACAAAATAGTCTTTTCAATAAATGGGCATGGGAGAACTAGATGTCAATAGCCAAAAGAATGAAAGAGGACCCTTACCTTACACCCTATACAAAAATTAACTCAAATTGGATCAAACATCTAAATATAAAAACCAGTACTATAAAGCTCCTAGAAGAAAATATAGGGAAAAATTGTCAAGACCTAGTAAAATGAGATAGATTCCTAAACTTTACACCAAAGCACAAGCAACAAAAGAAATAAATAGATCAATGGGAACTCTCCAAAATCAAATGCTTTTGTGCCTGAAAAGAATTTGCCCAAAATGTGAATACGCACCCAACTCAATGGGAGAAAATATTTGGAAATCACACATTGAATAAAGGTTTGATATCCTGTATACATAAAGAAATCATACAACTCAACAATAAAAGAACAAACAATCCAATTATAAAGTAGGCTAAAGATATGAATAGAGGGCGGCTGCCGTGGCTCAGCAGGCAGAGCTCCGACCTGCCGTGCTGGAGGTCTGGAGTTCGATCCCTGGTGCCTCCTGCCCATATGCAAATTAAAAAAAAAAAAAGATATGAATAGACATTTTTCTGAAGAGCAAACACAGATGGCTAAAAAGCACATGAAGAGATGCTCATTCTCATTAGCTATAAGGGAAATGCAGATCAAGACTACAATGAGATACCACCTCACATCTATAAGAATGGCTGCTATTAAACAGGAAACTACAAATGTTGGAGAGGATGTGGAGAATTTGGGACACTTATGTACTTCAGGTAGAATTGTATAATGGTACAGCCACTATGGAAGACAGTCTGGTGGTTCCTCAGAAAACTAAATATCAAGTTGCCCTATGACCCAGCAATACCACTATTTGGAATGTACCCAGAAGAGCTCAAAGCAGTGACACAAACAGATTTGACCACCAATATTTGTAGCAGCATTGTTCACAATCGCCAAAAGATGGAAACAATCCAAGTGCCCATCAAGAGATGAGTGGACTAACAAAATGTGATATATACATATGATGGAATATTATGCAGCAGTAAGATGAAATGACATCCTGAACCACAATGACAAGATGGATGAGCCTTGAGGACATAATGCTGAGTGAAATAAGCCAGACACAAAAGGATTGATACTGTATGATTCCACTTTTAGGACCATGGTAAAGGTAAAATCAGTGGCTTATAATACAAAATATAAGGGACCTAGAGATACACAGAAGCTTGAGATGGGTGAACAGTTAGCTAATGAGGTTGAACTTAATTGTAAGGAAGCAGATAGAAGTGAAGGCAGTTCATTAGTGGGTCTATAAGTACTATTGCTATATTGAAGGTGAACATTGTTGAAGGGGTTGTATAGATTCATGTGTTCCACTGATTAACACTACAAATATAAGTTCTTGCATGAAATACTGCAAAGTTATGAAGCTTGTACAAACAGTGTATAATTTTGAGCTATCGGGGGAAAAGGCTATTGCATGCTGTGGGCTATGCAGTATAGGAAAACAGTACCGTAACAATACCAGGGGTACATAATGGGGGAAGGGACAACAGTTAGTGGGGGGTGTTTAGGTTCTCTGTTTGGTAGGGGTGTGTTTATTGGCTATCTTTCTCTTGGGAACAATGAAATTATTTAAAATTGAGAGTGTTGATGGACTGTTGGCTCTAAATGTAATACATAAGTCCCAGTAGATGGAGGTGGCTGAAAGATGCACTGACTGAAAAGTAGATCGGTGAATGATGGTGGATACATATGATTGAATATTGTGCTGCTGCAAAAAGGAATGAAGTTGTGAGGCATGCAACATTGTGAATCAACCTGTGGGGCATTTGATGAGGCAAAAATAAGAGCAAATATTGTATGATCCCATTTAGAAAATACATGTAAGAAAACTGGGGCCTAGATTGTAAGCTCTTACAGCAGTCACATCTAGTCCAGAGCAGTAATTGTTATTTCTGGATTTTGAGAGTCTGTTTTTTATATGTATAATCTGGTATTTAGAGATAAAAACAAAGCCAACCAGTTTGTGATTAAGGTAATTTAGAATACAGGAGTAAGGAAGATATTGTCTGTATTTTAGAACTTCACTTACTCTGTGAGACCAAAGGAAGAAAGGTTTATTTTATCCAGAACCTAAATTTTCTGTAACATAATCTAACTTAACTTGTCTGGATAGATCATTTAAACAACCCAAACACAGAGAGCCCAGAACAAGAATGAGAGCCTTTAATCCTGTATAGCTTAATATAATGAATGCCTGGATACATCTCAAAGTATATTAAGCAGGTAATCTAAAAGTATTGGCAAAGTCCCTTGAGGGATGGGAGAAAAAATACAGAATTATTAAACTTTGCCACCAGGGAAACCCTGGATACTGTATCAAACATTAGGGACACCCAAATCAATAGGCCAAGCCCTTGATCTTGAGAACTTGCTCTTGTGAAGCTTATGTGTATAGCTGAGAAGTTTAGCCTACTTATAGGTATGCCTAAAGTCACCTCCGGAGGACCTCTTCTTTTGCTCAGATATGGCCTCTCTCTCTCTCTAAGTCCAACTCTGCAAGTGAAACTACTCCTCCTACGAGGGACATGACATCTAGGGATTAAAGTCTTTCTGACAGCATGAGATATGATTCCAGGGATACGCCTGGCCCTGGAACCATGGGATCAACAGTAGCTTCCTGACCAGAAGGGGGAAAAGAAGGGTAACAATTAAGGTATCTGTGGCTGAGAGAGTTCAAATAGAGTCAAGAGGCCACTCTGGAGGTCACTCTTATGCAAGCTTCACTTAGACATTGCTCCCTATCATAATTTGCCAAATGCCAACCAAAACCATTCTTGTCAAACCTGAAGCATACCTAGAGCATTATATGAGGTTCTGCAAAGTTTCCATGCACTGTGGTTACTTTATAGAAACCTGCAACCTAAAGATGGGTCACTGGACCAGATAAGTCCTGAAATGTAGAGGGGCCAGCCTTTCCAGAACATCAACTAGTTCCATCCCCCTATACCATATTATCAGCAGCCCCTTCCAATATGAAAACATTAGAATGGGCATACCTTAAATACCCCTAAAGAGAGGGAGAAAGATCAAAGGTGATGGTGGAAGTATACAAAGAAGTTGGGGTTTAGCAAATGAGTATGAGTGCTGAATCATTATATTGATATTTCTTTTAGTTTCCAGTACCTTAGAGCAGCTAGAAGTAAAAACCTTAAATTGTGGAATTGTAACCCATACCAAAGTCTGAAATCTGTTGTACAACTAATTGTTGCCATGTACTATAAAATTTATTGTTTTTTGTATAGATGTTAGTTTAAAAAAAAAAAGAAAAATGTGAGAGAGGAGGAGGATTTGTATAACAGAAAAGATAGAATTTAACAAATGACTATGACTGCTGAATCATTATATTGCAATTTCCTTTGGTCTCCAATGTCTTGGCACAGCTAAAAGAAAAAGCTAAAAATTGTAGAACTGTAACCCATATGAAATTTTAAAATATGTTCTATAGCTGTTTGTTAAAATGTATTTGGAAATGTGTTGCTTTTTTGTATATATGTTATATTTCACAATAAAAAAATAGTTAAATGAAGTTGAAAACACAACATATCAAAACTTATGG
Organism: Myrmecophaga tridactyla; assembly: GCA_004026745.1. Lineage (NCBI taxonomy): Eukaryota > Metazoa > Chordata > Mammalia > Pilosa > Myrmecophagidae > Myrmecophaga > Myrmecophaga tridactyla. The sequence goes on from PVIY010050999.1 coordinate 6,313, forward strand.
GATGCAGGGCAGTACCTTCGTGGCTCAGTGGCAGAATTCTCACTAGCTATGCCAAAGACCCAGGTTCTATTCCTGGTGCCTGCCCATATTGAAGGGGGGGGGTTAAAAAAATTAAAAAATAAAACTTATGGTATGCAGTGAAGGCAGTGCTAAGAGGAAAATTTATATCCTACATTAAAATGTATATCTAATATCCTACATTAAAAAGGGAGAAAGAGGTAAAATCAAAGAACTATATGCACACCTAGAGATACTAGAAAAAGAATAGCAAACTAATCCAAAACAAGCAGAAGGAAAGAAATAACAAAGACTAGGTCAGAAATAAATGAAAACAACAAGAAAAAACTAATAGAGAGAATAAACAAAACCAAAGGTAGTTTCTTAAGAAGATCAATAAAATTAATAAACCCTTAGCTAGACAGACAAAATTATAGAGAAGATGCAAATAAATAAAATCAGAAAAGAGGGGGAATATTGCTACTAACCTCACTGATATGAAAAATGTAAGAGGTACCATTTTCAGCTGTATGCCAACAAATTTGACAACTTAGATGAAATGGACAACTCCCTACAAACACATAAACAACCTACACTATCTACAGCAGATAGAAGACTTCAACATGTCAATCACAAGTAAGGAGATTGAATTAATCAAATTAATCAAAACCTCCCCACAAAGAAAAGCCCAAGAGCAGATGGCTTCATTGGTGAATTCCACTAATCATTCCAGGAAGAACTAATATCAATCTTGTTCAAATTCTCCAAACAAATGAAGGGGAGGAAACTCATTCTATGAAGCTAACTTTACTATAATAATAAAGCCATATAAAGATACCACTAGAGAAGACAATGACAAACCAAACTCTCTAATGAACATAGATGCAAAAATTCTCAACAAAAATACTTGCAAGTCAAACCCAAAAACACATTAAAAGAATCATACACCATAATCAAGTGAGTTTTATTCCAGGTATGCAAGAGTAGTTCAACTAGGTAAAATCAGTGAATGTAATACACCACATTAACAAATTGAGGGGGAAAACCCAGATGATCACATTGATTGTCCAGAGATAGCATTTAACAATATCCAGCATCCTTCCTTAGCAAAACACTTAGAAAGATAGGTATAGAAGGAAACTTCTTCAACATGATAAAGAACATATGTGGGGAAAAAAAGCCCTCAGCTAGCCCATGAGAAACTCTGGGATCTATCCTGTAACTGTTTTTTAAAGAGTGCTTTGAAAACTATTGCTTTTTTATTTCTTTGCGTTGTATATATGTTATACTACACAATAAAAAAAGTTAAAAAAAAAAAAAAAAAAGCCCACAGCCAACATCCTACTCAATAATGAAAGAATGAAAGCTTTTCCTTTAAGATTTGGAACATGTCCAAGGATGCCCACTGTCACTACTCATATTAAACATCGTGCTAAAAGTCCTAGCTGGGTTAATTAGGCAAGAAAAAGAAATAAAAGGCATTCAAATAGGAAAGGAAGAAGTAGACCTTTCACTATATGCAGATGGCATGATCCTGTACTTAGAAAGTCCTGAAAAAATCTATAAAAACATATTAGGGGTCACAGTGGCTCAGCAGGCAGAGTTCTCACCTGCCATGTTGAAGACCCGGGTTCGATTCCTGGTGCCTGCCCATGTTAAAACAAATAAACATGCATCTAGGAATACATTAAAAAAGAAAACATATTAGAGCTAGTAAATGACTTCAGCAGTGTGGTGGGATATAATATCAACAAGCAAAAATCAATAATGTATCTATAGCCTAGTAATGAGCAACCTCAGGAGGAATTCAATGAAAAATTTCCATTTCCAATAGCAATTAGAAGAATGAAATATGTAGGAGTAAACTGAACCAAGGCTGTATAGGACATGTAGTCAGAAAATTATAAAACATTGCTAAAAGAAATCAAAGAAGACCAAAATAAATGGAAAGACATTTCTTGTTCATGGACTAGAAGATTAAATATGGCTAAGATGGCAGTTCTACCCAAAGTGATTTACAGATTCAATGCAATCCCAATCAAAATTCCAATGGCCTACTATGAAGAAATGGAAAAGCCAATCATCAAATTTATCTGGAAGGGCAAGGAGCCCTGAATAGCCAAAATCATCCTGAAAAAGAAGAATGAAGTTGGAGAACTCACGCTGCCTGACTTTAAGGCATATTACAAAGTTACGGTAGTCAAAACAGCAGGATACTGGAACAAGGGTAGGTATATCAACCAATTGAATCAAATTGAGAGCTCTGAAATATAACTGTGTCTTTGTGGTCAACTGACTTTCAACAAGGCAGCAAAGTCCCCTTTACTGGGACAGAACAGTCTCTTCAACAAATGATGCTAGGAGAACCGGATATCAATATCCAAAAGAATAAAAGGGGACCTTTATCTCATGCCTTATAAAAAATTAACCCCAAATCAATCAAAGACCAAAATATAAGAACCAGGACCATAAAAATCAGAAAATATAGGGAAGCATCTTCAAAATCTTGTGGTTATCAGGATTTCCTTAGACTTGATACCCAAAGCACAAGCAACAAAAGAAAAAATAGATAAATGAGACCTCTTCAAAATGGAATACTTCTGTGCATCAAAGACTGTGTCAAAAAAGTGAAAAGGCAGCCTACTCTATGGGAGAAAATAATTTTAGAACCAAATATCTTATAAGGGTTTAATATCCAGAATATAAAGACATCCTACAACTCAACAAAAAAAGGACCAAAAGCCCAATTTAAAAATGAACCAAGGGGGGGCAGGCCACTGTGGCTCAGCAGGCAAAGTTCTCGCCTGCCATACCAGAGACCCAGGTTCGCTTCCGGGTGCCTGCCCTTGCAAAAAATAATAAAGAAAGAAAGAACCAGTGGCAGAGAGAGTTCAAATAGAGTTGAGAGGCTACTCTGGGGGTTGCTCTTATGTAAGGTTCAGTTAGACCTTGCTACCAAACATAACTTGCCAACCCCCAACCAGGACCATTCTAGCCAATCCTAGAACACCTAGGGCAATATATAAGATTCCACAAGGGTTCCATGCAATAGGCCATGCCCTTGATCATGAGGCTTACTTGGGTAGCAGAGAAGCTTAGACTACCTATAGCATGCCTAAGAGTTACTTCTGGAGGACTTCTGTTGTTGCTCAGTCTCTCTAAGCCAAACCCTGCACGTGAAATCATTGCCCTTCCCCCTACGTGGGACATGACATCCAGGGGTGAAAGTCTCCCTGGCGACGTGGGTGATGACTCCCAGGGATGAATTCAGACCTGACACCGTGGGAGCAACAATTCCAACTTGACCAAAGTGTGTGTGTGTGTGTGTGAAAAGAAGTGTAATTGTGGGAAACAGACCTTTAGACTTTCAGGCTAAACCCTGAGACGGTGACCCAGAACGCTGGGTCGAGTAGCTCTTGTAGCTCTTGTGGAACACCATGGGCAGTTTGTCTCCTACAAGGCTTTGAAGGGTAAAAGGGCTGGGGGCTAGAATGTGCTATTCTTTGAAGAGATTTCACAGACAAACAACTTAGCTTAAAAGGTTTTGCATTTTCTTGTATTTTACATATTGGTGTAATTGTAATTAACATTAAAGATTAACTTGATGTTATTTCCTCCTGCCTTTTGAAGTAACCACTAATAAATAGCTGGAGCAAAATTTGCAAATGGCTCTTGGCTCTAGAAGTTCAAGAGACCCTGCTCCCATTTTCAGAAATCTGTGTCTGTCTTAATTCTCACGTCACCCTGTCAGCGACAGTAATTAATAAAGTATCAGTGGCAGAGAGAGTTCAAGTAGAGTTGAGAGACTACTCTGGAGGTTGCTCTTATGCAAGCTTCAGTTAGGCATTACTACCTATCATAACCTGCCAATCCCCAACCAGGACCATTCCAGTCAATCCTAAAAAATACCTAGGCAATATATAAGATGCCAGAAGGGTTCTAAGCACTAGAGTAACTTTCCAGAAACCTACAACCTCCAGATGGGTCCCTGGTCCAGATAAGTCTTGAAACCTAGCCTAGCCTCTCCAGAACATGAGATATTTCCATTTTTCTACCCCATATGAATGACAGACCTTCCAATATCAAAAATTTAGAATTGCCATAGCCCAAACAACCCTAAAGAGAGGTATGGAAAGATCAAATGTGATGCTGGTGTTATATATAGAAGATAGGATTTAACAAATGACTATGAATGCTGAATCATTAAATTGGTATCTCTTTTAGCTTCCAGTATTATAGAGCAGCTAGAAGCAAAAACCTAAAATTATGAAGTTGTAACCCATGTCAAACTCTGAAATATGTTCTACAACTAATTGTGGTGCTGTGCTTTGAAATTTATATCTTTTTTTGTATATATATGTGTTGTTTTTCACAAAAAAAGAAGGAAAAAAGTTGATCATGATGACATAAAAATATTTAAGCCCTCTAGCTTCCTATATTCTCGAGCAGCTAGAAGGAAAAATATGAGAGGATGGTATGGTAGCCCATGACAAACTCTTGGATCTGTCCTGTAACCACATGTTGAAGAGTGCTTTGAAAACTATTGCTTTTTTATTTCTTTGCTTTGTGTATATATGTATACTATACAGTAAAAAAAGTTAAAAAAGAAAGAACCAAGGGGGCTGGTCTTCGAGTGACAGCAACGCAAAATGGCAGCCACCACGGGCTCAGGAGTAAAAATCCCTCGTAATTTCCAACTGTTGGAAGAATTCGAAGAAGGCCAGAAAGGAGTAGGAGATGGCACAGTTAGCTGGGGTCTAGAAAATGATGACATGACACTTACGAGATGGACAGGGATGATAATTGGGCCTCCAAGAACAATTTATGAAAACTAAATATACAGCCTTAAAATAGAATGTGGACCTAAATACCCAGAAGCACCCCCCTTTGTAAGATTTGTAACAAAAATTAATATGAGTGGAGTTAATAGTTCTAATGGAGTCATGGACCCCAGAGCCATATCAGTGCTGGCAAAATGGTAGAATTCATACAGCATCAAAATCGTCCTGCAAGAGCTTTGACACCTAATGATGTCTAAAGAAAATATGAAACTCCCTCAGTTGCCTAAAGGACGTTACAGCAGTTAATCAAAAAGAAAAACCACAGGCCCTCCCCCTACCCCCATTCAATTTAAGCAGTCTTTATTTTCCACAGTAGTAAATTTTCTAGATCCGTCTTATAGACCTCAAAATACTGGAAAGGAAGCTCCCATTCAAAGGCATTTTATCTTAAGATACTGTAAATGATACTAATTTTTTGTCCATTTGAAATATATAAGTTGTGCTATAACAGATTGTACTGTCCATTGTAACCACTGTCTTCGTAATTGAACTTCTGGGATCATGAAAGTGTATTTAGCCTGGGCCACGGTGGCTCAGCAGGCAGAGTTCTCACCTGCCATGGGAGACCCGAGTTCAATTCCCGGTGCCTGCCCATGCAAAAAAAAAAAAAAAAAGTATATTTAAATTGGTTCCCATCATAACTGTTGGGGCACATCTAACTTAACTGTGAAAAGACACATCACACAATCACCTTGCTGCTGATTATGTGGCCTGGGGTCTCTGCCTTCTCCCCTTCCTCCCTCTTTCCTTCTCTCCCTCCAACAGCCTTCCAGATTGGGGTGGCTTTTGAGACTAGATGTGAAGGTTTCAGGTCCCAAGGCTGGGACCACTGCTGGGTGCTGGGTGCATGTGGGTGCTTCATCTGCATGAAGCACCCACCCGGTTTCTTGTTTCAAGTCTTAAATGACTACCCCATCCCAAGCCATCACCCTTTCCCCACTCTCACTACCACCTTGGTTGAAGAATAGATTGTAATCCCCACCTCATCCCCAATTCTTCTCCCTTCTGAAATTGGCCTTTGGTTAGGAATTCTTTCAGGGCTTTCCCCATATCCATCCCCCCGCCCCGCCCCTGCCAATCAAGGGTGCTGCTTTTTCCTTCCTCCTTGTGACGTCCCTTCCTTCATTCACTGCTTTCCATGACACTACCTTGCTTTGGCCAGAAGCCATCAAATAAGGCTGGAAAGCCTCTGACCTCCCTCATTTAGTTTTGGAACCACATTTCTTTACTCTTCACCAGCCTGGGAAATGAAAATTGGGTCCTCAGCCCTGCCACCCTCCGCTGTCATTGCCAGCTGATGCATTTTTTTTAGCTCAGGTTTTGATATGGTGAAAAGAACTTTTACCAGAGTTACTCAGACCTGCCAGCTCTCAGAGTCCTTGGTGGTTAAACTGGGAGAAAGGCCACATGAAGACTCCTGTAAGCTTTTGCTTTTAAAAATTGAAGAAGTTTTAAACAGGGCTCTCATTTGATTTTCCTTGTAATCTGTTTGAGTCTAATTTGGAATCTGACAACTGGAACAAAAAGAACCTTGAATTAGTTGCATACTTTGGTTTTGGTGCTGCTGCCTCTATGATCCTCAGCAGGGATTCAGAAAGAATTCGGTGTGCACAGCAGATCCCTGAAATTGGCTGGCTTGACTTTCTGACAAATTGCTGCCTTCTCCAACTTTTCTGTTCATTCAAGACCACTAAATGCTAAAATGTGGATGCATACCAAAATAAAAGCAATTCATAGTGTCTTAAAGTTTTGTTTTGTTTTTTAATTTAGTATTTGTGTAAAACCACCTTTCAGAGTAGCAGATATCAAATCTGAAAAGTAATTGATGTTTCCATTAATCTTTTTCTGGGGAAAACCTTAGTTATAAGGATTTAACATCCTGTAAGTAAAGTTTAACAGTATTCCATAAGCAGCCTTTTATTGTCAGATCATTACCTGATTTTAATATAATAATAATAATAATAAAAAGAACCAAAAGGGTAGTGCATGGGTAGCTCAGTGGTAGAATTCTCACCTGCCATGCGGGAGACCCAAGTTCGATTCCAGGACTGTGCACCATCAAAAAACAAAACAAAACAAAAATGAACCAAAGATTCATTCAAGACTACTAAATGCTAAAATGTGGATGCATACCGAAATAAAAGCACAATTCATAGTGTCCTGAAGAGGAAATACAAATGCCTAAAAAAACACATGAAAATATGCTCAGTATCAGTAGCTGTTAGGGAAATGCAAATCAAAACCACGAGATATCATTTTACACCTACTAGAATGACCATTATCCAAAAAACAGAAAGCTGTAATTGTTGGTGAGGATGTGAAGAAATAGGAACACTTATTCACTACCAGTGGGATTATAGAATAGTGCAGCGTCTTTGGCAGGAAGTTTGGTGGTTCCTCAGGAAGCTGAGTATAGAACTGCCATATGATCTTGCAATCCTGATACTAAGTATATACCCAGAAGAATTGAAAGCAGGGATGTGAACAGACATTTGCATACCAATGTTCATAGCAGCACTATTCACAGTTGCCAAAAAATGGAAGCAACCCAAAAGTCCATCAAATGATGAATGGATAAAGAAAGTGTGGTATATACATATGATGGAATATTGTTCAAAGTAAGAAGGAATGGATAGGGATGATCCTTGAGGACATTATGTTAAATGAAATATGTCAGCTGCAAAAGGACAAATATTGTATGATCTCACTAGTATGAGCTAATTATAAGTAAGCCCATACAGTTAAAATATAGAATATACTTTAACAGGCAGTAGAACGTGGGTAGAGAGTGGGGAGCAGATACTTAATGTGTGCAGAATTTTTAACTAGGTTGAATTTGAATGTTTGAAAATGGATAGAGGTAATAGTAGCACAATATGGTGAGTACAATTAACAGTACTACATTATGTGTGTGATTATGATCGAAAGGGGGAGGTTTAGAATAGAGTATGTCAATTGAAGGAAAGCTAGAGCATAAAACAGGACTGTATAACAGTGAATCCTTTGGTGGAAGATGATGGTGATTAATAGTAAAAAAATGTTCTTTCATGAACTAGAACAAATGTATGTCACTATTACAAAGAGTAAAATAATAGAGTGCTATGTAGGGAAAATGCACCTACTGTAAATTATGGACTGTAGTTAACAGTAATTGTTTTAATATCCTTTGATCAAGATTAAAAAATGTGTCACATCAATCCTCTGGGTCAATAATAGGGGAAGATAAAGGATATGATATGTGTTGATTTTTCTTTTTTTTTTCCCTCTGAATAATGAAAATGTTCTAAAATTGATTGTGTTTTTGCACAACTATGTGAAGATACTGTGAATCATTGATTGTACAACTCAATACTTTGAGTGGGTTATATGATATGGGAATATATCTCAATAAAAACTGGAAAAAAGTGGGAAGACTGGCAAGATAAGAAATAGTATATTTGATATATATAAACAATAATAAAATTGCCTTGTTCTATTTCAGATTTTAAAAGAAATGTATGCTTAATAAAACAAAATAGATAATATATTTTAAAAGAAGGTAATTACTCATAATTCCTCCCCAAAGATAGCTACCATTAGTATATTGTTATTGCTCCTTCAAGATTTTGTTTGTATGACACATATATAGATTTCAAAAATTGTATCATAATCTGAATACTTGTTTGTGGCCTGCTCTTTTTCCACAGCAATATATTATCAGTATATATGGGATCATATATATTAGAATTTAAATGATTTTTAATTTTTATATAGTAAGACTGAAAAGGAATATATAAAAGTTGCATTCATTATTGTATTATGATGGTGAGGCTAGTTTTGACCCTTTTCCCCAACTTTCTAAAATTGCAATTTTAATGAAAATACATTTTTGAAAGAGCTTTATTGAGATGTAACTCACATTCCATAAAATTCACCAATTTAAAGTATAGAATTCAGTGGTTTTTCATATATTAACAGAGTTGTGCAACCAGCACCACTGTGGAATTTCAGCGCATCTTCATCACTCCCTCAAAAAAACTGCACCCATTAGCAGTCACTCCCCATTCCTCCCTTCCTCCCTATCCCTGCAGTTGCTAATCTCCTTTATGTTTCTTTGGATTGCCTATTCTAGACATTTCATATAAATGGAATCATACAATACTTGACCTTCTGTGATTGGCATTGTTAGATAAATGAAGACCATGACAAAATGAAAACAACACAATTGATCTAACAGGTCCAGGTAAACTAGCAAGCACTATTCTGGTATATAGTCAGTTTTGGTCCTCTTTGTGTACATCTATATTCCACTGTATTTTTGTATATCTTTTCATATGTTGCCCCAGCAGTGAATTTTGAAAAACTTAGAAACAATTTAGTGTGCTTTAAATTTAATGCTCAAGGAAACCAAATTACTCTGTCTGACTTCTCTGTGCAGATGGCAGATTTCCCAAACCAGAATTAATATCCTGGATTGAACAAGGGGGACATCCATTCAGAAATTGGAAAGAATCGCAGACATCAGAAAACAACATTTGTTCCTCTGCTCATAAGCATTTTGATCCACTTACTGAGGGACAGATGTTTGAGGGTGAGTATTAAGAAATCAGGGCCCTGAGAAAGGGGGAAAATTCAACTTCCCCATTTGGAGAATTCCTGATATTCTCACAAGCAGTGGAGACAACCAAATCAATAGGCCGAGCTCTCAGTTTTTGGGGTTTGTTCATATGAAATTTATCCCTGCAAAGGATAGGCTAAGCCTACTTAAAAT
>PVIY010051000.1:0-15940 GCA_004026745.1 Myrmecophaga tridactyla
AGCAGAGGAAGGTTTTAATAATCAAGTGGATAAGATGACCCATTCTGTGGATACCACTCAGCCTTTTTCCCCGGCAACTCCTGTCATTGCCCAATGGGCTCATGAACAAAGTGGTCATGGTGGTAGGGATGGAGGTTATGCATGGGCTCAGCAACATGGACTTCCACTCACCAAGGCCAACCTGGCTACAGCCACCTCTGAGTGTCCAATCTGCCAGCAGTAAAGACTCACACCCAGCCTCCGATATGGCACCATTCCCTGAGGTGACCAGCTGGCTACATGGTGGCAAGTTTATTACTTTCATTGTCAGGCTCATGTGTCAACTTGTCCAAGTGGTGGTATCTGTTTGTCTAGTTGGGCAAGTGCTGGCCTGTCTGTTGTGATGAAGACATTTCATAGAATTAAATCATGATCACATCAGCTGCATCCACAGCTGATTCTATTTGTAATCAGCTAAGGGAAGTGTCTTCTTTAATGAGTGATGCTTAATCTAATCACTGGAAGCCTTTTAAGGCAGATTCAGAAGATTCAGTTTCCTTTCCTGCTTCGGCCAGCAAGCCTCTCCTGTGGAGTTCGTCCAGACCCTCCATCGGAATCATCAGCTTCACAGCCTGCCATACAGATTTTGGACTTTACGTTCCCACAGTTATGTGAGACACTTTTATAAATGTTATATTTACGAATATTTCCTGTTAATTCTGTTTCTCTAGAGAACCCTAACCAACACACTCTTATGCATGCTTCAGCTAGATATTACTAATTGCCATGGTATGTCAAGCCCCAACCAACGTCATTTATTTTAACCCTAGAGAACACCTAGGGCTCTATCTGGGATTCTACAAAAGTTTCATGTACCAAGTTTACTTTCCAGAAACCTATAACCTCTAGATGGTTTCTAGACTAAAGAAGTTCTAAAACCCAGATGGGGCAGTCTCTCCAAGAATATCAACTATCCCATATTGTCAACATCCCTTTTCAACATGAAGAACTTAGAATGGGTACAGCCCAAATATCCCTTAAAATAGGGAGAAGGATCAAAGGAGAAAAAGGAGTTATAATAGAGAAGATAGGATTTAACAAATGAGTATGATTGCTGAGTCCTTATATTGGTTTTTCTTTTAGTCTCCAATGTCTTAAGAACAGCTAGAAGAAAAAACCCTGAAATTGTGGAATTGTAACCCATACCAAACTTTGAAATCTGTTCTATAAGTATTTGTTAAAATGTACTTTGAAATTTATTGATTTTTTGTATATATGTTATATTTTACAATAAAAAATGTTAAAAAAAATCAGTGTTGTTTCCATACACTAGTAACAAACAATATGAGGAGGAAATCAAAGGAAGAAATTCCATTTACAATAGTAACTAAAAGAATCAAATATCTATGAATGAATTTAAACCAAGGATGTAAAGGTTGCCTATATGGAAAACTAGGAAACGTTGCTAAAAGAAATCAAAGAAGGTCTAAATAAATGGAAGGATATTCCATGCTCATGCATTGGAAGACTAAATATCATTGATATCATTCTACCCAAAATAATTTACAAATTCAGTGCAATCTGAATCAAAGTCCAATAACCTACTTTGCAGAAATGGAAAAACCAATTGTCAAATTTATTTGGAAGGATAAGGGACCTCAAATATTCAAAAACCATCTTGAAAAAGCACAAATTTGTAGGATTCAAAAGTTCTGACTTTAAAACTCAATAAAACTGTAGCTTTGACCAGCTACAGTGATCAAAACAGCACAGCACTGTCACAAGGATACACACATAAATCATTGGAATTGAATTTAGAGTCCAGAAATAGACCCTCACATGTATGGCCCACTCAACAGGAGAAAATATCTGGAAACCACAAATCCGATAAGGATTTAATATCCGGAATATATAAAGAAATCCTACCACTCAACATAAAAAGACACATAACCCAATTAAAAGTAGGCAAAAGACTTGAGCAGATATTTCTCCAAAGAGGATACACAAGTGCCTAAAAAGCACATGAAAAGATGCTCAACATCATTAGCTTTTAAGGAAATGCAAATCAAATCACAATGAGATACCATTTCACACCCACTAGAATGGCTACTATTTAAAAAGTTGTATATGTTGGGGAGGATGTGGAGAAATAGGAACACACATTCATTGCTGATGGGAATGTAAAATGTTGCAGCTACTGTGGAAGACAGTGTGGCAGTTTCTCAGAAAGCTAAGTACAGAATTACTATAAAAATCCAACAATTTCACTATTAGGTATATACCCAAAAGAAATGAAAGCAGGGACTGGAACAGATATTTGCACACAATGTTCATAGCGGCATTATTCACAATTGCCAAAAGATGGAAGAAACCCAGCTGTCTATCAACTGGTGAACAGATAAACAATATGAAGCATATAGGTACAATGGAATATTATTCAGCCATAAAAAGGAACGAAGTCCTGATTCATGAAGCAATGTGGTTAAACCTTGAAGACATCATGTCAAGTTCAATAAGCCAGACACAAAAGGATAAATATTGTATAATCTCACGAAATGAACTGATTGGAATAAGAAAACCCATAGAGTTGGAATCTAGGATATGGATTACCAGGGGGCTGGGTTGGTGGTAGAGAATGGGGAGTTAATGCTTAAATTGCACAGAATTTCTATTTGGGTTATTTGGAAAGCTTTGACAATGAATGGTGGTGATGTTAGCACAAGACTGTGAGTGTAATTAACAGCACTGGATTGTTTATGTGAGTGTGGCTAAAAGGGAAAATTTTAGGTTGCGTATATATTACTAGAATAAAAATTAAAAGAAAAAATGTAGAACTGTACAATACAGTAAGCCCTATTGTAAACAATGGACTATAGTTAATAGGACAATTATAAGAATGTTCTTTCATGAATTATAATAAATGTACCAAACTAATACAAGGTGCTAATAATAGGGTGGTATATGCAAACTCTGTATTTATGCATTTTATGCATATTTCTGTAAACCTACCTCTCTAACAAAAAGATATAAATTAAAAAATCCACCAACCCCCCTGCCAAAAAAAAGTTAGGAGTGCTCAGCAGTGAGATCTGCTCTAACAGGTTAAGCTACATACGGACCAAAAATGTTTGGGAGAGGTGGTCATTGATGATCCCTGCAAGCACTGTTTGGATATGGGTGGAAGCCAGATTGGAAGAAAGTTAAGACTTGATAAGAGGTGAGGATATAGATAGAAACCATAAGCATAAAGAACTCTTTCTGGAAGTTGGTCTCTTATGGGACAGAGGGAGAAGGAAAGGAAGAGAGGGAGAGAGAGAGAAGATACTTGCACAGTGTAAATGCTGAGATGAAATGGTGGCAGATAGGCGAGTGAGAAGAAATAACAAACTGAGGGGCATGAAAAGGCAGAAAGGGGCAGCATCTAGATTGGACAAGGAGAGGGGTGCTGACTGGAACTAGGAGGAGAGCCCCCTTTTTCGACTGGGATTTGAAAGAGGACATTGTCATGGGTGAAGTTTATCAATTTGGAAATGGGATATTGAAGGGTTTCTTTGGATGGCTTTAATTTTCTCTGTGAAGTAGGAGGTAAAGTCACTCCTGGAGATGATGTGAGGACACAGGAACTGCCAGAGACTGGTTGAGGGTGAAGAAAGCTTGAAATAGTCATTGTGGAGGATGCAGGTGAGTTGGCAAGAGAAATGTAAAATAAAGTGCCTAGCCCTCTGTAAAAGAGAAAGGTGGGAGGGTTCTTTCAGGTTTGGGATTTTGTCACATAGGAGTAACAAAGATATAAGCATAAGGGACAGTGGTGGGTCTTGAGTTTCTGTTTGGTAGAAATTTAGAAATGGGAATCTTGAAATTTTATAGTATTTAAAATTATATTATATTGAGAAAACACAAATGTGCTGGTTTGAAAGGATATACATACCTTAGAAAAACCATGTTTCAATCAAAATTCCATTTCATAAAGGTAGAATAATCCCTATTCAATACTGTATGTTTGAAACTGTAATGAGATCATCTCCCTGGAGATGTGGCTTAATCAAGAGTGGTTGTTAAGCTGGATTAGGTGATGACACGTCTCCACCCATTTGGGTGGGTCTTGATAAATTTCTGGAGTCCTATAAAAGAGGAAACATTTTGGAGAATGAAGGAGATTCAGAGAGAGCAGAGAATGCTGCAGGACCATGAAGCAGAGAGTCCATCAGCCAGCGCTTTGGAGATGAAGAAGGAAGATGCCTCTTGGGGAGCTTCATGAAACAGGAAACCAGAAGAGAAAGCTAACAGATGATGCTGTGCTCGCCATGTGCCCTTCCAGCTGAGGGAGAAACCGTGACTGTGTTCACCATGTGCCTTCTCAGATGAGAGAGAAACCCTGAACTTCATCGGCCTTCTTGAACCAAGCTATCTTTCCCTGGATTCCTTTGATTGGACATTATCTCAACCTTAGAACTGTAAACTAGCAACTTATTAAATTTCCCTTTTTAAAAGCCATTTTATTTCTGATATATTGCATTCAGGCAGCTAGCAAACTAGAACAACAAATTTTCCACTTCATACCAAAGAACAGAGAAGGTTTATGGAGTTGGGAAGTGAGGTGAAACTTTTCCCTGCAACCCGTGTTTGGCAACATGATTGGAAGGTTCATGTTGTTGGCAAGGCTGTAACAGAGTTTCTGAAGCATGGAAGCTCTTGCTCAAGCCAGCAAAACCAACTGTAAACTATCCAAACTTCCTGAAGTCCACCCCCTGGCACCCCAGCACCTCCTGAGCAGCCGGCACTCATGTTCAGACTATCTGTTAACCACATCCAGGCTATTTTTCCTCTATAAAAAGGGAACAAATTCTCTCTCCTGATAAAACTAGAACTGTTGAGGCCATGACTCACTATACAATGGTGACAATGGGAGACCTACGGATCTGCTGACCCTTCCACCTGTGGACTCCAGTTTGCACCAAGTGTTTGCTTGAACCCAATGTGTGCCAAAATCTAAACTAAATAAGGAAGAAAGGATATGATGAATGGATTGTGAGAAGAAGCAGGGTCAATGGACTCTAATCAAAATGCAGGGGGGTTGAATCATTACTTTCGAGGTTCAACAACTGTAGGTGATGATCTATTTCACTGAAGATCTCTGGAAATGAGGAAGTGAAAGAACTGAGAGGCCAGGGTGTTGGGAGGTTGTCTTTGTGAACAGTGACGCCACACAGCCTCCTGGAAGATCCCAGGAAGAAGAGGAACATTATGAGTAGGTACCAATGTACCAAGCAGATGTTGACAGAGATACGCACGAAAATGGTACGGTCATATGATTTGAGCCCCAAAGAGTCAGAGGAACTGGTCTTACACAAGATTGAATAAGCAGCACTTGATGAGGGAGTGGTGTTCCCAGACCTGATGAGGCTCTTTGTGGAACATCATGAAACATTATGACACAATGACAAAATTAATTTCATCATATAAATTGTGATTTAGCACAAATGATCTCTTGGTCATCTAAGCGGGCTACAACCTTAAATAGTAGACAATGTATACACAGTTGGATCCCCACAAGTGATGGAAAGCTCAAAGAAACCATAATTGCAGGACAGGCCGAGAAGCTGCTGGCAGGAGGCAGAGGAGCATTCTGGAAGCTCTGGCCCTGACTGACTCAGGCTGGAGGAAGTGGTGAGACGGGCGGGAGAAGGAATAGAGCCACAGTTGACATGGGGAGGAAGAAAGAACAGCAGACTTTCCTCTCCGGTGACTCACATTTAACTTTGTCAATGTTGGCTTGTTTTTGTTTTTAATGTCCTCAAGGCATGACCTGCGTCTGCAGAACAAGTGAGTCAGAAGTCTGCTTTAGCTTTATGATTTAATATCTGATTACTAAATTTACACATGTTAAAACCTATTCTTTAAGCTTGTTTTATCCTTCAGCTCTCTCCATCCTTTAGCTTGCTATTTATAAATCTACCAAATTTTATACATCACCTTTTAAAGGCACTTTGGATTCTGTTTGATCCTATTTGCAAATTTAGCTAATTAAAGTCTTGAATGCTGTAAATTACATTTATGAATATAATATACTCGATATCCTCTTGAAGTAACTCATTGATCTGACTTAACAAAACCTTCCTGAGTTCTTAAGTAACTCTTAATAACCACTAAATTAAATGCATAAATACAGTGAAACAAACTCTCTTAAATGTTTCAAAATATAAGATACATGTTTCAATGCCTGTTTCTACAAACAGAACTTTCAACTTAAAATCACAAGTATAAACAAATTACACAATTATACATTTTAAATTGGAATTACAAACTTGACTTTTACTTTAATGAATGAAATTCTTTTAATTGTGGCAAATTTTTAAAAAAACAAGTACTTGCAGATTCTTTTTTTGCATTGGCAGGCACCGGAAATTGAACCCGGGTCTCTGGCATGGCAGGTGAGAACTCTGCCACTGAGCCACTGTTGCCCACCCTTCACAGATTCTTTAAAACAAATATTAATTATAAATCTTCCAAGGTTTGCGTCCAGAAGGTTTTGGAGCTCAATGTGACTCTGCATACAATTACCTGAGGACAGCATCCATTCAGGCGTTGAAAGATACGTACCTACATAGGAAGCCATTATATTATCACAAATCATTTGGGGACTTCCTTCTCAGATAGTTGGCCAGGAACCTGGTGGTTTTCTTGTCTGTGCACCGGACTTAGATGTTCTGAGCCTAAACCTAAAGAAGTCAGAGGTCATGTAGGTCACATCCTGATCTAATTTTTCCATCTACTAATGAACATCAGCAACCCCTACCCAGAATGCCTCATCAAATGGTTGTATTTAGCAGTTATTTGACTCTTTAAAAGCTTGAATGTCTTTTCCAAGGAACTCCAAAGAACTTGGAGCTTGGCACAATTTTGTCTTCACATTTTTCCTCCCTGATGAGTCCATAGAATTCTTACAGGTACTAAAATGATACCAGTCACTCAGGGTTTTATCTAACTGTATGGTTGTGAATAATGCATTGCATTTCTTCATTGTAATCGTTGACCACTGTCAGCTGTTGTGTGGCAGGAGTAGAAAGTCAACCAGGATGGGAGGCCTCTCTCCCTGCACTCTCACTGTGTCTACAATGGCTGCTTCAAATGTTTACACTCCACCCCTCCAACCCTAACAGTTATTCCAAAAGGCGTGCCAATCAATCACTCAACAAGTATTAATCGAGTGCCTACTATATTTCGGGGGCTGGGGATACTTCAGTGCAAAAAGGAGACTAAAATTCCTGTTCCTCAATATGGAACACATTAAACATATCCAACACAACAAAATTTACATTCAACGACATTCAGAGAAAGTGTGAATCTGGGAGCTCCTTTTTTTTCAGTCCCACAAAATTCTTGCAACTCATGAAGATTTTTCCCATTGCCGTTGGGAGTCTTCTGTTTCATGGCATGATTTTTTCTTCTGCGACAGTCAATCTAAGAATCTTGAGAACCAAGAATCTCTTTCTCTTTCTTTTCCATTTTCAAATTTTATATTTCTTAAATATTTATAAGTTCTCCAAATTAAAAAAAAATAGCAGAACTGGACTTTTCTGGGCTTCCTGTTCTGATTGATGCTTCTAATCCCAAGAGATTTGAGCAAGAATTGCTTGAAATCAGTGCAGATCAGTCACTTGAGTTGCCATATGAAGTGGTCAATTTTATTCTGAGAGTTTTTGGTTGATCTTGAAACTTTGTGAAAATGTTTTGAAGTGAGAAACACTATTCTTCATATATGATGAAAGGAAGCAGAAGGGAGCTTTACAGTCAGACACATAATGAAAACAACACAAAACAAATCAAAAAACAAAGTTAAGACAGGAAAAAATAATAAAGTAAGAGTTTGCCAATCAGTTGTCAGGGTAGAACTGGAAGACAGTCAACTTGAGAAAAATGGAGAAGAGGATGGCTAAGACGTTATTACCTGACCAGGCCCAATGGAAACTATACTAATAACCATGCAGCTATGGGCATTTTCTATACTGACACACTTTAAAGACAGGGTCTTGCTTTTATATTAATTAAAGATAGCCACAGTTGAAAGTGCTAAAATCTGATTAATACTCTGTCACAATATTTAAAATCACTAGGATACTTGGATCTCAGTGTTTTGATGGCTGAAGAATAGTTGAAACATTCCATTTATAAGGGTTACTGGCACTCCCTACATATTTTGAATTTAAGACGAAATAATGTATAAACTCCAAGAACTGTTTCTTACTGTAGAAGAGCCTAATTTTGATCTTGTCCAGTATATACTTGGTTCTTTACCCAACACTCATCAGTGACCAGAAAAGGTGGAATTATGGAACACATTAAACATATCCAACACAAAAATACATAATTTAGTTCACAATATTTCCCAAACATTGGACATATTAGCTGTTAGCAATATAACTTTTTTATTATATATTGTTATATTTTTTGAGGAAACATAAATACAACACAAAATTTCCCATTTTAACCATTAGTAAGTAACATTAATTATATTTACAATGTTGTGCTACCATCTCCACCAAGCATTACCAAAGCAGAAACTCTGTACCTATCAAGTAATAACTTCCCATTCCTTCTCGACCCCCGTGCCACAGCTAGTAACCTATAATCTGCTTTATGTATCTATGAATTTGCTTCTTCTAGGTATTTCATATAAGTGAAATAATGTATCTGTGCTTTTATGTCTGGCTTATTTCACACCCCATGATATTTTCAAGGTTCATTCATGTTGTAGTATATATCACAACGTCATTCCTTTTTATGGAATGAATGTCATATTCTATTGTAATTTTTTTTTTACCTTTTTATTGTGTAATATAACATACATGCAAAGCAAAGAAAGAAAAAAACAATAGTTTTTTTTTTCTTTTTACGTGGGCAGGCACCAGGAATCGAAC
This sequence comes from Myrmecophaga tridactyla, assembly GCA_004026745.1. Classification (NCBI taxonomy): domain Eukaryota; kingdom Metazoa; phylum Chordata; class Mammalia; order Pilosa; family Myrmecophagidae; genus Myrmecophaga; species Myrmecophaga tridactyla. Next base: position 8,898 of record PVIY010051000.1, read on the forward strand.
CCGGGTCCTCTGGCATCGCAGGCAAGCATTCCTACCTGTTGAGCCACCGTGGCCCACCCAAGCAATAGTTTTAAAGCACTCTTCAACAAGTAGTTATAGGACAGAGCCCAGAATTTGTCATGGACTACCATACCATTAGATTTTTCCTTCTAGCTGCTCCAGAACATTGGAGGCATAAATAGTAAGGAATAAATATATTTTTTTATCATCACAATTGACTTTCTTTTCTTTTTGTTTTTTTTTTGTGAAAAATAACATAAATACAAAAAAGCAATATATTTCAAAGCACAGCAATTAGTTGTAGAACAAATGTCAGAGTTTTGTATGGGTTACAATTCCACAATTTTAGATTTTTACTTCTACCTGATCAAAGATACTGGAGACTAAAAGAAAAATCAATATTATGATTCAGCACTCATACTTATTTGTTAAACCCTACCTTCTCTGTATAACTCCACCATCACCTTTGGTCTTTCTCCCACTCTTTAGAGATATTTGGGCTATGCCCATTCTAACTTTTTCATGTTGGAAGGGGCTGTCAATAATATGGAGTAGGGAGACAGAACTAGTTGATTTTCTGGAGAGGCTGGCCCCTTGAGGTTTCAGAACTTATCTGGTCCAGGGAGCCATCTGGAGGTTGTAGGATTTGGGAAAGTTACCCTAATGCATGGAAACTTTGTAGAATCTTATATATTACCCGAGGTGTTCTTTAGAATTGTCTGGAATGGTTTTCGTTGGGGTTTGACAAGTTGTGATAGGTAGCAGTCACATTAAGAGTGACCTCCAGAGTAGCCTCTCAACTCTATTTGAACTCTTTCAGCCACTGATACTTTGTTACACTTTTTACCCCCTTTTGGTCAGGATGGAATTGTTGATCCCACGGTGCTGGACTCATCCCTCGGAATCATCTCCCATGCCACTAGAAAGACTTTCACTCCTGGATGGCATGTCCCACATAGTGGGGAGGGCAATGAATTCACTTGCAGAGTCGGGCTTAGAGAGAGTGAAGTCACGTCTGAGCAACAACAGAGATTATCCAGAAGTAACTCTTAGGCATACCTATAGGTAGCCTAAGCTTCTCTGCTACCTACATAAGCTTCACAAGAGCAAGCTTCAAGATCAAGAGCTTGGCCTATTGATTTGGGTGTCCCTAGTGTTTGACACAGTATCAAGGGTTTCCCTGGTGGTGAAGTTTAATAGTTCCTTGTTTTTTCTCCCATCCCTCAGGGGACTTTGTCATTATTTTTTGATTATCTGCTTAATATATTCTAGGGTGTATCCAGACATTACATTAAGCTATATAGGATTAAAGGCCCTCATTCTTATTCTGGTCTCCCTATGTTTTGATTGTTTAAATGAACTATCCAGAGAGGTTGAGTTAGATTATGTGCTGCAGAAAATTTAGGCTCTGGACCTTTCTTCCTTTGGTCTCAAAGAGTAGGTGAGGTTCTAAATATAGACAATGTCTTCCTTACTCCTGTGTTCTGAATTATCTTAATCCCAACTGATTGGCTTCATTCTTATCTCTAAATAGCAGGTTACACATATATAAAACAGTGTCTCAAAATCCAGACATAGTAATTACCACTCGGGACTAAATGTGACTGCTACAATCTAGGCCCCCATTTTCTTATAAGCATTTTCTAATGGAGACCACACAATAATTGCACTTTTGTTTCTGGTTTATTTTGCCTCACCAAATGTCCTACAGGTTCATTCACAATGTTGCATGCCTCGTAACTTTGTTGCTTTTTGTAGCAGCACATTATTCAATCATATGTATACACCATTGTTCCCCAATCTACTTCTCGGTCAGTGGATTCTTCAGCCACCTGCATTCATTAGGCATTATGTATAATGCCCGAAGTCCACAGTCCATCAACACTCTCAATTTCAGAAAATTTCATTGTTCCTAAGAGAAAGATAACCACTAAACACACCCTTACCAAATAGGAAATCTAAACCTCCCCTTAACTCTTGTCTCTTCCTCCATGTTTACCCTGTGTTGCTGTGGTATGCCTTCACTTTTTGGCTATTGCAAATAAAGGGGCTATGAACATTGGTTTACAAATAGCTATTGAAGTCCTTGTTTTAAATTCCTTTGAATATACACTGTATTAATTTGCAAGCTGCCAGAATGCAATATACCAGAACTGGAATAGCTTTTAAAAAGGGGAATTTAACAAGTTACAAGTTTACAGTTCTAAGGAAGTAAAAGTGTTCAAATTAAGGCAAAGAGGTTACCTTCACTCAAGAAAGACAGATGGGTCTAGAGCACCTCTGTCAGCTGGGAAATCATGTGACTGGCATCTGCTGGTCCCTTGCTCTTGGGTTCCATTGCTTTCAGCCTCTATTTCTATGGGGGTTCCCCACTTTGCTTCTCTGGGGCTTGCTTTCATCTCTTGGCTTCCTTTGGCTCTCTCCAAGTTCTGGCTTGCTTAACATCTCATGGTGATATCGGCTGGGCTCCAAGCATCTCCAAACTTGTGTCTCTGTTCTCTGAGGCAACTGTTCTCCAAGAGTCTACATCTGCTTTCTCTGTTGGTGCTGAGGCTTCTGTTGTTTCTGATTCTCTCCAAAATGTTTCCTCTTCTAAAGGATTCCAGTAAACTAATCAAGACCCACCTGGAATGGGTGGAGTCACATCGTCATCTAATCATAAGTCACACCCATAATTGGGCTTGTCACATCTCTGCAGATATAATCTAATCAACACTTTCCAACCTACAGTATTGAATCAGGATTCTGATTGAAAGGCTGAAAAGAAATGGCTGCTTCCACAAGATTGGATCAGGATTAAAACATTGCTTTTCTGGGGTACATAGTATTTTCAAATCAGCACATACACCCAGAAGTGGAATTACTGGGCCACATGTAATTCTACATTTATGTTTCTGAGGAACTATTAAACTGTTTCCCACAGTGACTGCACCATATTAAAAAAAAATCAATCTTATTTATACCCACTCCATATTGACCAAACATTTACTCCCCTCACCCACCTCCCCCCATCCCCTGGTAACCTCTAATCTACTTTCCATCTCTGTGGATTTTCTAATTCTAGACATCTAAGTGATGTCATACAATATCTGTGCTTATTTGTGCTTATTTCATTAAGCATCACATTCACAAGTTCTTCCGTGTTGCAGCATATCTCAAAACAACATTCTTCTTATGGTCAAATAATCATATAATAAGGATTACTGTATGTGCCACATTTTGTTTATCCATTTATTTGTTGATGGACACTTAGGCTGTTTCCATGTTTTGGCTATTGTGAATAGTGCTGTTACAAACATTGATTATACAAGTATCTGATTGAGAACCCATGTTTTGGTTTGCTAAAGCTGCTCAAATGCAGTATACCAGAAATGGGATTTATTAGCTTAGAAATAGGGATTTATTAGCTTAGAAATTTACAGTTCTAAGACCATGAAAATGTTGAAATTAAGGCATCAACAGAAGGATACCTTCTCTGAAGAAAAGCTGCTGGCACCTGGGACTTCTCTGTCACAAGGAAAGGCATATGGCCAGCATCTGCTGCGCCTTCTTTCTTGGGCTTCACTGCTTTCAGCTTCTGGCTTCAGTGGCTGCCGTTCTCAGCTCCTATGGGTCCTCTCTTTGCTTCTCCAGGGCTTTTCTGTAAGCTTTCTGGGCTTTCTCTTTCCTTTATCCTCTCATAAAGGACTCCAGTAAAAGGATTAAGATCCACCTGGAATGGGCCTGGTCACCTCTCAATTGAAATAACCTAACCAAAAGATCCCACCTACAATACTTCTGTACCCATAGGAATGGATTAAAGGAACATGGACTTCAAGCCCTTGACCTTGGGGCTTGCCCTTTGAAACTTATTCCTGCAGAGGAGAAGCTTAGCCTACTGATAATTATGCCTAAGAGTCACCCACAGAGAACCTCTTCTGTTGCTCAGATGTGGCCTCTCTCTCTCTCTCTAAGCCAGCTTGGCAGGTGAACTCACTGCCCTCCTCTCTATGTGGGACATGACTCCTAGGAATATAAATCTCCCTAACAATGTCAGACATGACTCCCGGGAAGGAGCTGGAACCCAGCATCATGCAACTGAGAAAGCCTTCTTGACCGAAAAGGGGAAGAAAGAGATAAATTAGAGAAAATAAAGTTTCAGTGGCTGAGAAATTTCAGAGTTGAGAGTATATCCCAGAGGTTATTATTATGCATTAAATAGATACCCCTTTTAGTTTATGGTATATTGAAGTGGCTAAAGGGAAGTACCTAAAACTGTTGAACTGTGTTCCAGTAGTCTTGATTATTGAAGATGATTGTATAACTATATAGTATTTCCAATGTGTGATTATGAAAACCTGGTGGCTGATGCTTCCATTATCTAGGGTATGGACAGATGAGTCAAAATAAGGACAATAAATAAATAAATAATAAGGAGAGGATAAGGGGTAAAAAAAAAATTTGTTGAATTGCAATACGAGTGGTCAATGAGAGAAAGGGGCAAGGGGTATGGGATTTATGGGTGTTTTCTTTTTATTTCTTTTTCTGAAGTGATGCAGATGTTCTAAAGATGATCATAGTGATGAATACACAACTATGTGATGATAAAACAAACTAAATGTGGTGACGAATCAAGTGATGATATTGTGAGCCTTTGATTGTATGTTTTGGATGGATTGCGTTGTGTGTGAATTTATATTAATAAAATTGCATTTAAAAAAAACCTGACATTTACTGGGGTACATAACAGCTCCAAAATACCACAACCTGTTTTCACTTTCTTTGGGCATATGTCTAGAAGTGGAATTGACTGGTTATATGGTAATTCTATATTTAACTTTTTGAGGAAATACCATATTACTTTCCACAGTGGCTGCACCATTGTACATTTCCAGCAGCAATGTACTGGGTTTCCTATTTCTCTGCATCTTCTCTAATACTTGTGATTTTCAGTGTTTAAAATGATGGCCATACTGGGCAGGCCACGGTGACTCAGCAGGCAGAGTTCTCGCTTGCCATGCTGGAAGACCTGGGTTTCATTCCTGGTGCCTGCCCATGAACAAAAAAAAAACAACTTAAAAAACAATTATAGCCATCCTGTGGGTGGGAAATAGTAGTAATATAATCTTTGATCTCGCCACAACTGAAAAAGTTTTAAATTTCCAGATATTGTTGAAGACCCTACCAGACGCTTCCTTCTTACCCATGTTACTTGTCATGAAAATCAGCAGAAACACAATCAATACTTTCACGAAGGAGCAATTTGATTCCTTTCAAAAACTGAAGACTCTGGAAGCAGGTGGAAACAATTTCATCTGCTCCTGTGAATTCCTGTCCTTCACTCAGCAGCAGCAGGCACTGGCTGAGGTCCAGGTGGACTGGCCAGAAAACTACCTGTGTGACTCTCCATAGTACGTGCGGGGCCAGCGGGTTGGGGACACGCGCCTCCCAGCTTCCGAATGCGACAGGACGGCTGTGGTGTCCGCCGTGTGCTGTGCCCTTTTCCTGCTGCTCCTGCTCGTGGGGGCCCTGTGCCACCATTTCCATGGGCTGTGGTACATGAAAATGACATGGGCCTGGCTCCAGGCCAAAAGGAAGCCCAGGAAAGCTCCCCACAGGAACATCTGCTACGATGCTTGTTTCTTACAGTGAAAGGGATTCCTACTGGGTGGAGAACCTCCTGGTCCAGGAGCTGGAGAACTTCCACCCCCTCTTCAGGTTGTGTCTTCACAAGCAGGACTTCGTCCCCGGCAAATGGATCATCGACTCCATTGAAAAGAGTCACAAAACTGTCTTCATGCTTTCTGAAAACTTTGTGAAGAGTGAGTGGTGCAAGTACGAGCTGGATTTCTCCCATTTTTGCCTCTTCGATGAGAACAATGATGCCTCCATTCTCATCCTCCTGGAACCCATTGAGAAAAAAGCCATCCCCCAGAGCTTTGCAAACTGCAGAAGATAATGAACACCAAGACCTACCTGGAGTGGCCGGCTGACCAGGCTCTGCAGGAAGGCTTTGAGTTGAAAAATAATTCTGAATTTAAAAGGAAAATTCTATAAAATGAAATATCCCCAGTTTTCAAAACCCGACTCTAAGTCAATTTAGAATTTTACTATTACTATTTTGCATAGGTAGTATCAAGCATTCTTCTTCAAAGTACAAATGGCACTGAAATCTGTTAAGCAGAAAATGAACCAGCTCTTGTGTACACAGATCTATAAATAGTACCGGATGACAGCAGATTCTCAGTGAGTGGTTTTTGACTGTTGTATTTCTTATTGTTTTAGTTAACAATCACAACATGCTTTATGTGAAAAAAGTTTGTGTTTTTGAAAAACTTTTAGAATTTCGGTCCAATGCCCCCAAATAATATATACCATGGGAGATACTCTTTTTCCAAATACCTTTACAGATTCATTTCCTAACCTTTCTTTTAAACACATTCCTTTAGGAGTGGTAGAAGTCTTGTTCTGAACTGAATAGAAGACCTAGTGACTAGAAAGGAATAAAAACGTTTGGAGACAAGCCTGGGACTTGTCCCTCAACACCTGCAAGCCTGGTGACTTTGGGCAAGTTATGTAATCACCTGAACTGAAGGGAGAAAGTATCTGGACTGTATCGTGCGCGTTACTATGAGAATCGGATGAGGGCATGTACGTGAAAGCGCTTTGAAGACCTGCCAAGAAGTGAACAATTATAAGGACTATGCCTGAGTACATATCGCTTACACTGAAAATAATCTGTGGGTAAATTGCTGATTTCTTTTTCTTTTTTTTTTAATTTGCATATGGGCAGGAGGCACCAGGGATCGAACTCCAGACCTCCAGCAAGGCAGGTTGGAGCTCTCCCTGCTGAGCCACGGCAGCCGCCCAATTGCTGATTTCTTATATGACTTTGTCAGAGTATTCTAATTAACTTTGGGGTTCCAAGGCATCAACATCAAAATCGATCTAGGCCATTAAACCTGAAGATATGTAGAGAAAGAATGGAGATTTTAGGAAAAGATGGAAGGAAAGACGTTTCCTCAAGTGTCTGAGAAATCATGAGAAAGAGAAGTGGAGTTTGG
>PVIY010051001.1:0-15940 GCA_004026745.1 Myrmecophaga tridactyla
CCCCTTACCCCTTGCTTTCATTTATCACTAGCATTTCAAACTAAATTTATTTTAACATTTGTTCCCCCTATTATTTATTTTTATTCCATATGTTCTACTCTTTTGTTGATATAGTAGCTGAAAGGAGCATCAGACACAAGGCTTTCACATTCACAGAGTCACATTGTGAAAGCTATATCATTGTTCAATCATCATCAAGAAACATGGCTACTGGAACACAGCTCTACATTTTCAGGCAGTTCCCTCCAGCCTCTCTGCTACATCTTGAACAACAAGGTGATATCTACTTAATGCATAAGAATAACCTCCAGGATAACCTCTCGACTCTGAAGCCTGGAATTTTGAGTGGCAGCTGCTGCTCAAGTTTCTCAAGTTTGTAGCAAAGATGAGAGATGACGCTACTGACAAAATTTTGCATTTCTATGTGTGATTACATGCGTTTGCATTTATAAACACACACTTATTTTCTGTAGCTTTCCTTAGATCCTCAAAAAGTTCTTGACCCAAATCCGAGTTCACCACCACTGTTCTAGAAAGCGGAGTCCTAGGATAAGCGCTTACTCAGAACTAGGCTATCATTCCCCAAATCGTCCTTAACGTCTGGGGTGGTTACTCTTTGGAGAGTTCCACTTCTCTGAGCACCTGCCTCCAAATCCTGGTCTATTTTCATCCAAATCCGAAGCCTCAGTTCTGTCCAAAAGCAAGAACATTTCCTACAAGGAGCTAAGTAAGTGGCCACAAAAGTGCTTGTATGACGGATTTGCTCAGTATCTGCCTTTATGTGAGGAAAGAAGGCCAGTGGTTCCCTAAGTTAATCTTTATTATCACATAAGTGGCTTTCCCTCTCCCGGTTTTAAATTAAGATACCCTGGACATTTCCCATTTCTGACTCCACTCCATACATGCAGTCACCCAGTGAAGTATTTTAATTAGACACCCTCTATTCTTAGAGCACAGCAAAAAAAAAAATAAATAAATAAAAAAATTCATGGCTGATCTGAAGGACCCCGAGCTAGGAAAGAGAAAGGTAATCATTTAATTTGTTGTTGTTTCCATAAATCAGGTCCCAGTCATCAATTTCACCACATATTTGAGAGCACATGTTATTGACAATGTGTTCGTGGAGAAAAATGGAGTTTGCTGGCAAAGTTGTTCCATTTTCTAAAGATTAAATTGTTCATTGTACAGGCCGCCATCTGCCCTCCCTGGAAGATATTTTGTTGCTGGCAGAGGCATCCAAAGTCTAGAAGAAAAAGTTAAATTTCTTTTTCTTTATTGCTACACATAACAAAAGGCAAATTCATTCATTCATTGATTCATTCACTCATTCACCATTTATCAAGCGTCTCTTTAGTGTCACACATGTGAATGAAGTCAGCAGGCTTCCAGGGAAAGGATCCCTATAGAGCAACCACAAGTAATATTGCAGTTGACTTATAACCTCCTTCCTCTCATTTATGCTTTGGGCCCCTGAAGAGTTGGAATTTTTATCCTCCCACCCAAGGGTCCTGCAGAATTGTAGTGAGTAAAGATGTGTTTCCTCACTTCAAGAGCTTCTCATCCATGGAGGATAGATAAAGAAGAGGCATCTATGAGTGGCATACTGCATACCATGCCTTGAGAAAAAAACACAGAAGAGGCAGAGCTCATTTCTGAGTAGAAACTTCTTGGAAGACCCATGGCATGTACCGTCACATGGATAATATGCATTTCTAGATGCACTATTCCATGAGGTAGGTGTTGATAGGTCCCCTTTTACAAGTGAGGTCACTGAGGCTCAGATTACAAGTGAGGTCATTGACTCAAGGTTACACAGAGCTAATAAGTGGTGCTATTAAGGCTCAGACTCTCCCAAAGCCTTCCAGGTCCTGGTCCATTGCCCTCTTCAGTTTAATCTAAATGTATTTAGGGTTGTTAAGAGCCAAACTAGCAAAATAAAAGGCAAAAGAAGTCAGAGGATGCAGCACTAGTGATGTCAGAGAGGGAGGAAAGAATGAAGGACATTTTGGGAATTTTTGAGCCTATCAGTATGATCTTAGCATCAGGTAGATAATGAGGGGAAATGGGAGATGAATTTATTCATCAAAAACTTATTCAGCATCTACTATATGCCACAAGCTCTCTTAGATGCTATGGGAGATCCAAAGGTGAGGGAGAGAAAATAATTTCCTACTCATAAGTTGCTTATGATCTAGGAGAAAACTCAAGAATAAATGCCTGGTCCTACAGTTTCCTCTCAACTCTAAATATGGTCCCTGGGTCCCCTAAAGGAGGATCACTCAGTCCTTCACATGTTCTACAGTTCCCAGCCTAAACCTCTTACCTTGACCTATAGCATGAGGTGCCTTTGAACCTGTTCCTATTCTAGCCTCTTCAATGCTTATTCTGGGGCTGTCGACTTCACTTCGTCCTCCAGTCATGATGAGAGCATTTTTATCTTGGCCCTCTCCATGGGTATTCTTCTTGACTAAAATTTGAATCTTTATTTTTAGGCTACACTTTCTCAAGCAATCTATCCATCTTTAGATTTGACTCACATCTTAGGCTCTCCTCACCTGCTTCTCCCATATCTCACTAGTAAACTCATTCATTATGCAAATTCCTATTGAATTCTACCTTGTGCTTATTGAACTAAGTGATCGTCAATGCCAAATTGCAGCTACCTTTGTGAAGTTTATAGTCTAGTGAAGGAACTGACTTGGGGCAGACACACACAGATGGTAAAGCACTACAATGGAGGAAAATGCCGTGGAGAAAAGTATGTGGATTCATGAAGGAGAATAACAGGGGATTCTAATCAAAACTGTCTGTGGGTGTTTGGGGTTATATGCATTGGAGAAGCGAGAAGCTGCTATGAAGAGGGACATTTATGTTAGCATTTGAAGAAATGTTTAATTTCTTTGTAGAAATCTCAAACATTTGGGGCTTACGCAAGAAGGATTTTGGCTTTGTTCAAGGAACTAAAAGCCAGTGTGGTTGGTGCCAGGGATAAGATATACCCAAACATTCTAAGTCCTAAGGGTTAGCACAGCCATTTTAAACAAAATAATTACTGCTCTGGACCAGCATATTGAGTATCCAGTGGATATGATTTCCAAACCAAGTTTGAGATTTATGGTTTATAAAAAATATGAGTGCTTCACTCCCTATTGCACAACTGGATGTTTCAATCAGTCAACTTTTACATCTAGATGTCTGTAAGCCAGAAAATGAGAAAATCACATTCTAGCCTAAAGAAGAACCGTTACTAGAGACCATCATACAATGCTTAGGCCAGGATAAAATGTAAGATTAAAAAAAAAATCCAGAACAGCTTTGGAAGAATTTTCACAAATGACATAAACATGTTGGTTTGGAGTTTCCTATCAAATTTTCCAACCTGTTTCCCAAGGCATGTACTTTGGCATAGGTTGGGAAAATAAGATTCATGGTCTTTATTGATTGATTGGTTTCTGAGGCTGGAGAGTATAGGGAGGGGATCAATTCTTAGAGCCACAATTTGTTGCTTTTTGTTTTTCTTTCCCTAATTGCCTACATGAGTCCTAGAGAAAAAAAGTGTGGCCTTCAGAGTCTCCTTTCCAGTTAAGTTAGTGATAATCCCTCATTAAATCATCAACAATAATAGGATAAAGGCAGATGGCCCCATCCATGTGGGTTTTGCATAAATTTGAGAAAAGTCAGGGACTATATGCTGGCAACCAAAAGCAATCCCTGAGATTTTCGGAGCACTCCATTGCCAAGGCAACCAAAATGCTTTACACGTATTCTTTCTGTTATCTTCCCATAGCTTCTTAAATGTAGCAAAACGTTTCTCCACAGAGGGAGGGATGTATTTTAAAGAAAAGGAGATGGGGCACCAAAAGAGAGACAAGGCTCAAAACATAAGTTAAATAATTGGAGAAGCAAATGTGGATAGAGTGCCATGTCTCAGTTCATTTCAACAAGTATTAGATGAATGAAGCAGGGCCACTGACTTAAGATTCACAATTCAGCAAGAGGATTAAGACATGGTCATTTATTGATGTTTGGGTTAAATCACCAAAGCTTTGAGCACATATTCGTGAGCTCAAAAAGTTGTTGTTGTTGTTGGTGGGGGCACAGCACTGTGTTAGACAGATGTGGTCCCTGCCCTCAGGGAAGGAACCTGAATTATGGTGAAGGAGGTAGAATAGAAACCTCATAATAAAAAGTGGACCAGTGTTAAAAAGAGGGAATAAAGAGCTATCTGGAAGATTATGGGGTGACGGTGGGGGTGATGGTTAACAAGTACATAAATAATAGTGTCACAGAGAAGACTCTGGGACACTTTATAACAGGTTTATATTATTGTGGGGAAGCTCGCTATGAAGTGAGTGGGGTTGGAAAATGAATAATGAGGGCGGGCCATGGTGGCTCAGCAGGCAAGAATGCTCACCTGCCATGCCAGAGGACCCGGGTTCGATTCCTGGTGTCGGCCCATGTTAAAAAAAAAAAAAAGGAAAATGAATAATGAAAGAGATTGAAGTTAAGATGGGCTTTGAAGAAGAGGGTATGATTTTAATATGAGGAGATGGGGCAGGTAATATTCCATATCCAGGGATCATCCAGGTGTGAGGACACAAGGGTTACTTGGGGAAGAGTTGGTGAGTTCATTTAACCAACACATTGGTTAAGAGATGTGATATTACACTTTTATGTATCTTACCCATTCTAGTGCAAACTCCATGAGGCCCCCACGGACTTTTCTTGCCTTACTCAATGGCTATTACCAGCACTTACAGTACAAAGTAGGTGCCCCACAGATTATTTGTTGAAGGAATAAATGATAATTACAGCTAATTACATAAGTATTCCATGCTTACTACATGCTGTGCACCATGCTGAGAAATTTCATTTATTTCTTTCATGAGTCCTTACAAAAAATCCCATGAGTTATGTCCTTTGGAGAGGAAGATACTGAGGCAGAGAGCATCTGAGCACCTTGCCCAAAATATTCCTCCAGGATTGGAACCAGAGTGCTGCTTGACTCCTAAGACTGCACATTTGATCCTGCTTCAAGTGTTGCCTGTGAGTAGGAGTGGTTACTAATATCAAAAAGGCAGCATGGGGTGGTCTGAGGAGGACCACGGGAAGGTGTTCAGGAAAGGGGTCCACTGAGTAGAGGCTCTAACACAGGGGAAGGATGTGATGGGAAGTCTCTGCATAGCTCCATGTTCCAGGCTCCTTTTTGGTAAGTAGATGATGATTATACCCATCACTTTTATTTTTGTGAGGTTTGGTAATCATGTGCATAAATTGCTTAAGATACTTGTAAAAAGGTCTCCATTTTTGAGGATCTACTGAGCCATCTGCCAAGTCGTTTGCTGTTATGGTGGCTAATCTTTACAGCAACCTTGAAAGGTGGTTGTGATTATTCTCCTTTACTAGGTAAGGAAAATGAGGTTCAGAGAAGGATTAAATTTTATGCCCCAAATCCTTCAGCTAGTAAAATAGAGTATTGAATGGAACTTCTTGTCTCAAGATGTTTTGGCTAGAGTCACAAAGTTAAGAACGATAGGTGCCCAGAATTTCATATTTTAAATGAAGCACGACCCTAACCAAGTGATCAAAGGTAACATGGCCAGATATAAGCCATGGTGACACCAGAAACCCTTGATAGGATACACTGAGAAGGACACAATGTCATTACTATGGTTTTCTTGCAAAAAATCCATAGCCTTAATCTAATCATGAAAAAAATATCAGCAAACCCAATCTGAGAGACATTCTGCAAAATAATTGTTTGGTACTCATCAAAAGTATTAAGACCATAAAAGACAAGGAAAGATAGAGGGACTATCACCAATGGAAGAAGATGGTGACATAGCAGCTAAACTCAGTGCCCCAAATTGATCTTGGGGAAGAGGAAGGACATATAAGGGGAAGAAGTGATAAAATTGAAATTAGGTCATGTTTTAGTGAATAGTCTTTAAGCATGCTAGTCTCCTGGTTTTGATAGTTGTGCCATGGTTATGTAAGATGTTATCATTAGGGGAAGTTGGGTGATGAGTGTAGATACATTCTCTATAGTATTTTTGCAAATTTCCTTAAGTCTAATATGATTTCAAAATAAAAAGTTAAAAAAAAGGGCGATGCCTGATATATTCCCATGGGGTTTTCCAAGCAGCAGAGTAGACCATTACCATTTTCCCCTCCTGCCACCAATCATCCTAGGAAAAGACTAGAGGAATTCATTGGGAAACTGTTGGAGGGGAGCACACAGAAGCCAGGTGAGTGAGTCCTATGAGAAACACCTGAAGGGACTGAGTTCCTGCAAAAAGGGAAGATTGGCATCAAATTTCCTGTTAGGCAAGGCTTATGCAGCAGACTCTCTGATCTGTACTCTGTGACTATTGAGAGGGAGCCAAAGCTCTTGGAGAGAGATGGTAGAGCAAAGAGAGATAAAACAGATGGTCTTCCCTCTGCTCTCATTGTTTTGGCAAGAAAAATGTACATGAGTTTCTAGTAGGTCAAGATCTGTGTGGCTGCATCTGGGTACCCAGTACCAGAGGGGAGAGAGGCCCTTAACAGTGAGAGAATGAAGGGTGAAGCACGGATGGGCTGGGTGGGCAAGCATTTAGGGGACTTAGAAGTCATACTGAATGGAACACATCTCCCATATTAGGATCTGGTACTCTCAGAGCCCTCTATTTTGGATTGTTAAAGCTGCTGAAATGCAATATACCAGAAATGGATTGGCTTTTACAAAGGGGATTTATTAATTTACAAGTTGCAATTCTAAGGCCACGGAGCTGTCGAAACTAAGGCATCAATAAGAGGATACCTTCACTAAAGAAAGGTTGATTGTGTCCGGGTTCCTCAGGCACATGGGAAGGCACATGGCAGTGTCTGCTGACCCTCCTCTTGGGTAAGGAAAATGAGGTTTAGATTTCAAAATAGTTTTCGCAACTCCTGTGGGTCCTGACTTCTGTTAGGGCATTTTCTTTCTTCAAATGTCTGTGCTTTTCTTCAAAATGTTTCTCTCTTAAAGGACTCCAGTAAGGGGATTAAGATCCACCTTGAATGGGAGGAGCTACATCTCCCTTGAAACAACCTAATCAAAAGGCCTTACCCAACAATAGGTCTGTCCGCACAAGATTAGATTAAAAGAACATGGCTTTTCTGGGGTACATAACAGCTTCAAACCAGCAACCCCCCCTTTTTCCCAAGTAGAGAGCCTCAGGAGGCTAGCCCCACATGGGTCATCAATTGATGAGAGGACTGCAACACACCTCATTAATAAGAGAGGCTGTCCCCCTTTCCTCAACAGAGCTGACCCCGGAGACGTGAAAAGCAGGGCGATGTGGCTGAGCTCCACGTGGCTATCATTCTCCAGCAGGTTAGCCTGGGCATAGTCAAATAGCAATGGCAAAAATATAAGACTGAGCAAACCCAATTGTGCAAGCTCTTTCCGATCCTCTGTTTACATCATGTCTGCTATCATCCAATTGGCGAAAGCAAGTCACAAAGCAGACCCTAGGATCAGAATGAGAGGACTCTACAAAACTCTGCAATGAAGGGCATGGATACAGGGAAAGGTAAAGAACTAGGGCCATTTTTGCAATCTACAGCACCAATTATGCCAGTACAGGAAAAGCTGGGGCAGAACACAGGTTCAGTGTGGTTCTAAAGTCTGTGCTGTTCGTTAGGTCCAGCTGGCTCCCTTGAAGTATTGGATAAGTGTTAAATGATCAAGGCATGTGTTCCAACAGGTATGGTAAGGCATGTGGATAACAAAAGGCTCAAAGCCATCTAGGTTGCTCTTTAGGTTCCCTCTCCCTTTGTGGACTTCATTTCTTGAGTGTCTTAGCATCCTGACTGCTTTTGCAGAGAGCAGCAATGGTTCTTCGGATCATGCTTTTGGAGTCTGGCCAGTGCATACAGCTCTGGTGTTGTCAGCCAGCTCTGGCACCAGCTGGACCAGGGCCATGACAGTAGGCACCAGGCTTTACTGGAGATCCTCTCCCTGGTCAATTTCCGTTGCCAATGAGTACAGCGCTAAAAAAATCAGTTAAATTAGGCTCTGTAAAGGGACACTGCATCTCTGAGTAATGAGGTTGGGAAACAGGGAAAACATTTTCCACTAGCTCATGTCTCACTGTATGGCATTCCGATTTCATGACACTTCATAATAAATCATTGCTTATCACTCACAGGGGAACATAACATGGCTCCAGTTAAGATTCGTTAGTGATTGTAAAGAAGAAACATGAATTGCTGTATATCAGGACTTCTTGATCATCTTCCTGTCCACTGTAGCCCCCCTGTTTTATTATTATATTTACTGTAACCATTGTTTAAAACACAAACAAGTGAAAGGAAAGAGCACCAAATATGAATAATGAAAATAAATTTCTCTTATTTATGTGTTTATGTAAGCATTTGACAATTATGCTGCACAGCAGTTTGTTTCCAGCTGCTACGTTCAGAAAAGTTCCTTACACTTCAAGTTTTTCACTCTCCTCCCTCTCCCATTTTGTATTTTATAACATAAAATGCCAGCACATTCATATTCAAGGACGGAAGGCCCTGGTATGTGTGTTATTCCAGTTTTGAGGTTGCTGAACCATGCTGCTTCCATGCTCATGACCGAGTCCTACTGGCAGGCACGTTCATTCTAGGCTACTCGTTCAGATCCAACGGAGGGAAGGACGGGGATTATAAAAAAGGAAAGGGGTTAGGAGTTGGGTTGGAAGGGCATGTTGCAAAATGAAACCTTTACTTTAAAGATGACCCAGCTGGTTTGCTAGTTGGGATAAATAAAGACGTTCACTGAAAAGTCCTAGCTGTGAGGCCATGCTGGGGGCTGTGTAATAAAAGTACCAAAGGTTACAGGGTTTGCAGACCCTTTGGCATATCCTAGAACCTTCCCCTGCTAGCATGTCTTTAGAGTAAAGATTTGGTGGGACAGTTGAGGCAGCTTTCGGGGTTCTCTAATGGATGAGCAGGAAAACACAGCCTGTCCTTGAAATGCTGACAGCACTCCCTGAGTAACTCCTGCCAGAACTGACTTTCCAGGACTCCCTTCCCACACTTGTCAACCTGTCTCAGTGCCTTCCTGGTGATTCCCAGGAGAGCATCATAATGTTGGCTATGATGGACTCACTGCTTCTCCTGCCTGCTCCCTTCCCCCTTCCCTGACACCTACTAGAGGCACAATTAGTGAGACCAGCCATCAGCAGCTCTATCACTGGTACCCATGGATATTTCCAGAGGAACTGAGCTGAAGCCCTTTGTGGAGGGAGACCATTCATTGCCTGGCAGCCATTTCTGTTTTTGAGAGTCTCTGGAACATGCTAGGTTGCTCTCACAGAGAATCCTGACTAACCTGCAAACAGAGTTTGAAATGGAAGAGAAGCTTTTCAGAGACTCTGGGGCTGCAGCAGACCGTGACCTGCCAGCTCCTTGGGCTTGGGGCTGGAGGAGAAGGTTTGTTTAAACTTAGGATAACCAGTTTGTCTTGGGTTGCCTGGGATGGTACTGGTTTTACTTGCCCTTTCTGGGGAACCCCTCAGCTTAGGCAAACCT
Organism: Myrmecophaga tridactyla; assembly: GCA_004026745.1. NCBI lineage: Eukaryota > Metazoa > Chordata > Mammalia > Pilosa > Myrmecophagidae > Myrmecophaga > Myrmecophaga tridactyla. The sequence goes on from PVIY010051001.1 coordinate 9,547, forward strand.
GGATGTAGTTCACCTTATTTAGACTCTAGAGTGAAGATCCCGGGGATGGTTTTATTTGTCTCCAGTTCTTCTCTTGCTGCTTACACTGCTGAATCACTGCCAACGAGTAGGTCAAGCTTGGAGATGCAGAGGCAGGCAAAACAGAGGAAATCCTCTCTTAGATGTTTACAGTGCCTTCTGGTTCTTTCATTACTCCTTGAATATATCCTGAGGGCCCCTGTATACCAGGTCAAGCTCTCCAAGGGTTTTCAAAGAGCAATAGCTACCGTTGGTAGAAGGATATCATGGGTGCTTTCAGCTAGTTATCTCTGTACCTCAGAACTACCCTACAAAGAGTGCATTATCTGACCCATTTTGCACATGTGGAAACTGTGGCTCAGTGGGGCTTAAGTGACTTTCCAAATTCTTTCAGCTAATAAAGAGCAGGTCTGATTCCAAAGCCCTTCCACTATGATGGCCTTCCACCACAATGGCCTTCCACCACGGTTGACTTCCACTGCGATGGACTTCCACTGCGATGGCCTTCCACCACGATGGGCTTCCACCACGATGGACTTCCACTGCAATTGACTTCCACCATGATGGCCTTCCATCACAATGGGCTTCCACCACGATGGACTTCCACCATGATGCACAATCAGATCTTTTAACTTGTGAGTCTTAGAAGTACACTGGTGTGCAGGTGAGATAGATGAGGAAACTGAGGCTCAGAAAGGTTAGGTAATTTAGCTAAGGCCACACAGAGCTAGGAACCTGTAAAACCGAGACTAAGGACTTCTAAATCAGTGTAGCCCTTTGCCCCTACGCTTCTCTGTTCCTTCATAAAGGAGAAACTAGACAGCAGAGCTCCTTAAGTCTCTCTTGTCTTTGGAGTTGATAAAGATGCAGTCTGAACTGTACATGAATTTTATACATGAATACTTTAAAAAATATGTATATTAAAGTGTGCATATATTAAAACAATACTCCCCATATTTTAAAAGGTCCTTCATAAACAGCACAACAGAAGCATTAAGTTAACTTAGCAGATTTCTAAGACTTTTTTTTCCTTGTCATTTCATAGCCTTCTAACAATTCATCACACCAGTTTGGGGCAGACAAAAGGGTGGCCACTTGCATGCAAGAAAAAAGTATGTGGCAAATGCTTCCAGTAAGGGTGCTCATTTTGAATTACAAGGTGATGGATGTTTAGAAACCAGCCTGGATGCAAAGCTAATTTTTGCAAATGGTTGTATCTCCGGAAGGCATCAACAGGCTCAGAGCTCCTCCTGCTCCGGCACAGAAGTTGAAGTTTTACCTAAAGCGGGATGAGAAATGGCTGCAAATGGGTTTTTACTTCAAAAATGGTTTTCTTACAATCGACACACAGAGCTCCAGCCCCGCACAATGCATGACTTAATTTCATCACAAACCATTGCCAGCTTAAAAACAGATATCGAAACGGGGGAATACATATTTGACAGTGCTGTTAAGGCAACTTTGCTAACGATTTTTGAACAACCTCCAACTGAGGCCTAAATGCCGACGATATCCATAAACAACTCTATGCTGCCCAATTAGGGAGACAGAGACGTAGCGTCCTGTCAGGAAGATTTGCATGGCTAAGAGTCTGAGATGAGAGAGCCGATGAGGGATCGCACAGAGGAATGGGGGTGCGCAGACGGATGACTATCATTACCATATTACGGGGACTCACACCTTCCCAATTACTGGCAGGGTTCATTAATTACCACCGCATTTCCCTAATAGAATCCTAGCTCCGGCTTATCAGCAACTTCCCTCTGTCTACCTAAACCCCCACTCAGCAGTCGATCACCTATGAAAAATTAGACAGTGCAGCTTCTAGTGGCCTATTTAAAGGAAAAAGAAAAATGAATACGGAAGGAGGGGGAAGCACCCTAGCAGAGGAGTCTAAAGTAACAGACGCAGCATTCTTTCAACATGGGGTTCGTTTTTCCTTCCCCTCCTGGAACTGCTATGGAAGTAGATTCGTGTTGGTTGCCCGGAGATGTATTGTGGTGAGTAGGGTGACATGTGTGTCACCTTTACACACACACACATGCATTCGCACACACTCATACATCCCTCTGCTTAAAATCTTCTGATGATTTTTCAGTATGTTTAGAATAAAATCTAAACTCCCACTTACCCCTCTGGCCTCACCTATGCTTTATTTTTACTTATTAAGCTCCACCTACCCAAGTCTTCTTTCTGCTTCTCAAACACACTGAACTCATACCTGCCTCAGGACCTTTGCACTTGTGGATCCTTTTTCCTAGGACAGAGACCAGTAGGCCAAATTCATCTTCTAGATTATTTTTGTGTGGTCTTCAAGTTAAGAAGGCATTTACATTTTTAAAGAGTTAAAATAAAAAATACATTACAATCTTTTTCTATATAAATAAAAATATATAATGGGTAGGCCTGCAAAGCCTAAAATAGTTACTTTCTGGCCCTTTACAGAAAAACGTTTCTCTGACACCTGGGCTAGAACAGCATTCTCCCAGATCTTCTCAGAGCTGGCTTTTTCTCCGTGCTTACATCTCAACTCTTGTCAACGCCCAGAAAAGTTTTCCCTGAACACCCATCAAGAGCAGTCCCTAGCCATCTTATACATTCCTTTGCTAAATTTTCATCACAGCACTCATTGCCAATGAATGCAAACCTATTAGTTTTATTTATTAGTTTATCATAGTGGTTATCAGCCCTGACTGCATGTTAGAATCATATAGAGAGCTGTTAATCTCTAGAATCATCTAGAGAGCTCTGAGGGTGAGCCTAGGCCCACCCTCAGAGACTTTGATTCAATTAGGGTTGGGGGACCAGACATGGATTGTGTGTACATATATATATCTGTACCTATATATCATATACATCTATCTATCTAGATAGATAGATATTAACTTATATAAATATTTCTCCCGTGAGTCTTTTGCATAGCCGGATTGGAGAAACCTGGCTATTGTCTATTTCTTCCACCAGAATGTTGGCTCCTGAACATCAGACATGGGGTCCAGCTTGCCCACGGATGTGGCCCTCACACTTGGAATGGTGCCTGGGATGCAGGAAGGGCTCAGTATTTGATGAATGAATTAAAGAATTCAAAGAATCCTTCACAAAAACATCGAGGATGACAGCATGGTGACAATGACGTAAGTTCTCTCAAGCTGAAGCCTGCAGCAGGGATGGGTGACAATTCCAGGAACCCATGCGGTTGCAGGAGATGCTGCGCCCATTAAGGATAATGGAATGCGAATCTCCCAGGCTGTCATCTCGTTCCTATCAACAGCATTATCAGTTATCAGCTGCTTTTACAATTAGGCACCAGGATCCTCCCTTCACAAAGCCTCAGCAACCACTAAACCCGTTCCCCCTTTCAAATATACTGAAAAGAGCAGAGATTTCAATCCTTCATCTGTTCACAGATGAAAAAACATTTCCAAATCGTCAGCAATAGCATTTTTTTAAAAAATATTCTAAGGACGGCCAACTGTTCCCAGTGATTTCGATTACATTTCCTACCTATTATTTCATGTAATGGCATCCCTTAAATTTTAAATTAGCTTTGAAGAATAAAAATAATTGAATTCCTGCTGTTTTGTGTACATAGAGGGTGACAGGAGCTAATGTGATAATTTAAACTGTAAATGAGTCTTCACTTTGTGTTCATTAATTACAGCTAATTACTGAATTACAAACCTTCTTGGTTAGGCACTGTTATGTATTCATGTAGCATGTTGAATCTCCAGCTGGTATAAAACTGTTTTATAGACTTACAAGCTGACACACCAAGCTACCACTGAAACAATTCAGTTTGAAAACAAGGGGGGTGGAACACAGAACTGCAAATGCTTCTTGGAATTAAAAGAACAGACACGGTGCTTCCAACTCATATCTTTGGGGATAGAAGAGCTTGCACATATAATTAGAACAATTTATGCCACGGGAAAAAAAAAAGAAGGCTAGGCTGTTCTCCACTCTGGCTGAAAATCTACACTATAGCATGTAATTTGTGAGATTCGAGTGTCCCTGCCCTTATCTCCTTGTTCCCTAGAAACTGAGCAGCATAATTATTTATTAACTGATCCTGCTTTTAATAGCAAAGAAGCATAAAGGGTGCCAGAAATCCTGCTTGATTTTCATGACCAGAAATGGCTAGAAAGAAAAGATTCAAACAGGCAGGTCGAGGACTTGGTCACAGAAAATTCTCTCTTATTAGGTTAAAAATATTTTTTTTAAAAAACAGTGAAGTAGGCACTTTGGATGATTAAATGTTAGTATCTTCTGCGTTATTTCTGACTTCAGATGGAAGGTAATGTGATGTCTGGCTTCCCAAGATTTTCTCTAAAAGAGTTTGTTGGAGAAATACTCAAATGGTGAATGATCTCTGCTTGGCCAAGTGGCAGAAAAGGATATGTGCATAGGTAAGTTCCTTAGTTTTGTCACACATTTGTTCACTTTTTAAATTTATCTTATAATTTTATTGAGTATCTACTTTGTAAGGTACAAAAATGCTAGACCCTGTGAAGTATCAAAAGCTAAATCAGGGGTGGTGCAGCGGTGGCTCAGCAGGTGGAATTCTCACCTGCCATGCCGGAGACCTGAATTCGATTCCTGATGCCTGCCCATACACACACACACAAAAAAGCTAAATCAGCCAGGGATTTTATGCATGCCACAGACAATTGTTGTTTCTTCTGGGTAATTAACTCTGCTTTTCCTTTGGGGGAATCATCTCTCATTTTCAGGTCTGGTTTTAGATGTACCTCACTCCACCTACACACCTGGGCACATGACCCATGTCAATCTGATGAAAGAGTTTTTTGCTTAAACTCTGCTTTTCCACTGTGGTGGCTAAGCCTGGGGCTCCTGGGGGTTGTTGAGCCCCTACATGGCAGAGAACCTGCTTATGCCACTACTGAGGAAACCAGAACGGAGAGACCGAGAAGGCCAGATTTCCAATGACATCATTTACACCCTGGATTCAGCTTTGCCTGAATTTCTAGTTACTCCCTTGACCTTTCCAGGAGCCAGTACATTCCCTTTGTGCTTAAGGTGGCTCGGGCAGATTTTCTGTCAATCCATAGTCCTGCCTAACACATGCTGAGGTGCAGTAAACCGAGGTGCAGATTGACACATGTCCTACAGAAGGGCGAAGAACATTCTAAAGCTGTCCAGTGTGGGAAGGGTCATTTCTGGCTTGGGAGAAAAGAGAGGATACCAGGAGACTTTCAAAAGGACTTGACATTTGAACAGGGCTTTGAAATCTTTGGAAATCTAGGAGGGAGGGAGCAAGAAGATGGAATTTCAAGGAAAATCTGGGACTTTTACTGGGATCATACAGTGTGGCTGGAACAGAGAGTACATGAAGTTGAGGAAACAAGAAACCCAGTTGAAATAAACCGTGGGGCCCAATCTTTAGCTGTTTTATATAGGTAGACACATATAGGTAGACACACCTTGTAATAGTTTGACCCCAGCATGGTCTCTGAGCTTCTGGCTTTGGTTGTATGAATTTTACTTTAGAGTAACTTTGGATAGGATCAAGGTGACTAGGGTATTTTCTTGGAGGTAAAAGGAAAGAAAGGATAGTCTCCTCCATCATTCATCATGGATGGGGATTCCCAGGGACTCCACCTATGGGAGAGAGCCGTGCTTGCTCCCTGAGCCGAAGGCTCTGTCAGGGGGCCAGCTGTGCTTACTGAGTGTTCAGACATTGCACCAAGAACTTGGGGAGCAGCAACACCCAAAATTGTCATGGCCAATCACAACTGAGTGCTTATGATGCTCCAGGCACTGTGCTCACTTTGATGATGGTAATGTATCACCATTATCATTATTATTGAAGAAAAAAATTGACCGAGTGGGTACTACGGGCCAGGTACTGTGCCAAGTGCCTTTCCTGTAGCAGCTCACCTAATTTCCTCAGCAGCCTTGTGGGGTAGGGAATGTTATCCTCCCCATCTTTTACCTGAGGAAACCGAGGCTCAGAGAGAGAACGTGATTTCCTCAAGGTCACACCATTAGCCAAAAGGGGAATGCGGGGTCTTGAGTTTAGGTAAATCTGATTCCTAAACAAATGCTCATCGATTCCATGCTCTGATGCCTTCCCTTATTTTGGTTTTCCGTATAGATTAGATTAAAAATTTTTTTAAAAAAGTGCTTTCTATCCTGTCTGCTCATGACCCTGGGAAAAAAAGAAATCGATACTAAAAGGGCTGTGTTGGTGGTAACTATATGATGGCCCCTGCTGTAAGGTCTTTGCTGCTTCCTTGGATGTACGTGTTCCTTTGATTTTTCTTGTCTCTGTGTCACCAGCAAGTTGCACTAGAAAACACAGAGTAGGTACTCCGGAAATCATATACAAACTGAGCTGTATTGGTTTGAAAACTTT